>OZ036015.1:7615570-7638070 GCA_964035015.1 Corallium rubrum
ACAACCTGTGACCCTCTGATGACCAGTGAGACATTCTAACTATTGAGCTACAAGAACTCAGATGGTGAGTGAAGGTTACATATGTGTACAACCTGTAACCTTCGGATAACCAGTGAGACACTCTAACCATTGAGCTACAAGAACTCAGATGGTGAGTGAAGGTTACATATGTGTACAACCTGCAACCTTCTGATGACCAGTGCGACACTCTAACCATTGAGCTACAAGAACTCAGATAGTGAGTGAAGGTTACATATGTGTACAACCTGTAACCTTCTGATGACCAGTGAGACACTCTAACCATTGAGCTACAAGAACTCAGATGGTGAGTGAAGGTTACATATGTGTACAACCTGTAACCTTCTGATGACCAGTGAGACACTCTAACCATTGAGCTACAAGAACTCAGATAGTGAGTGAAGGTTACATATGTGTACAACCTGTAACCTTCTGATGACCAGTGAGACACTCTAACCATTGAGCTACAAGAACTCAGATAGTGAGTGAAGGTTACATATGTGTACAACCTGTAACCTTCTGATGACCAGTTAGACACCCTAACCATTGAGCTAGAAGAACTCACATGGTAAGTGAAGGTTACATATGTGTACAACCTGTAACCTTCTGATGACCAGTAAGACACTCTAACCATTGACCTACAAGAACTCAGATGGTGAGTGAAGGTTACATATGTGTACAACCTGTAACCTTCTGATGACCAGTGAGACACTCTAACCATTGACCTACAAGAACTCAGATGGTGAGTGAAGGTTACATATGTGTACAACCTGTAACCTTCTGATGACCAGTAAGACACTCTAACCATTGAGCTAGAAGAACTCAGATGGTGAGTGAAGGTTACATATGTGTACAACCTGTAACCTTCTGATGACCTGTAAGACACTCTAACCATTGACCTACAAGAACTCAGACAGTGAGTGAAGGTTACATATGTGTACAACCTGTAACCTTCTGATGACCAGTGAGACACTCTAACCATTGACCTACAAGAACTCAGACAGGGAGTGAAGGTTACATATGTGTACAACCTGTAACCTTCTGATGACCAGTGAGACACTCTAACCATTGAGCTACAAGAACTCAGACAGTGAGTGAAGGTTACATATGTGTACAACCTGTAACCTTCTGATGACCAGTGAGACACTCTAACCATTGACCTACAAGAACTCAGACAGTGAGTGAAGGTTACATATGTGTACAACCTGTAACCTTCTGATGACCAGTGAGACACTCTAACCATTGAGCTACAAGAACTCAGACAGTGAGTGAAGGTTACATATGTGTACAACCTGTAACCTTCTGATGACCAGTAAGACACTCTAACCATTGACCTACAAGAACTCAGACAGTGAGTGAAGGTTACATATGTGTACAACCTGTAACCTTCTGATGACCAGTGAGACACTCTAACCATTGACCTACAAGAACTCAGACAGTGAGTGAAGGTTACATATGTGTACAACCTGTAACCTTCTGATGACCAGTGAGACACTCTAACCATTGAGCTACAAGAACTCAGACAGTGAGTGAAGGTTACATATGTGTACAACCTGTAACCTTCTGATGACCAGTGAGACACTCTAACCATTGAGCTACAAGAACTCAGATGATGAGTGAAGGTTACATATGTGTACAACCTGTAACCTTCTGATGACCAGTGAGACACTCTAACCATTGAGCTACAAGAACTCAGATTGTAAGTGAAGGTTACATATGTGTACAACCTGTAACCTTCTGATGACCAGTGAGACACTCTAACCATTGAGCTACAAGAACTCAGATGGTGAGTGAAGGTTACATATGTGTACAACCTGTAACCTTCTGATGACCAGTGAGACACTCTAACCATTGAGCTACAAGAACTCAGATGGTGAGTGAAGGTTACATATGTGTACAACCTGTAACCTTCTGATGACCAGTAAGACACTCTAACCATTGACCTACAAGAACTCAGACAGTGAGTGAAGGTTACATATGTGTACAACCTGTAACCTTCTGATGACCAGTGAGACACTCTAACCATTGACCTACAAGAACTCAGACAGTGAGTGAAGGTTACATATGTGTACAACCTGTAACCTTCTGATGACCAGTGAGACACTCTAACCATTGACCTACAAGAACTCAGATGGTGAGTGAAGGTTACATATGTGTACAACCTGTAACCTTCTGATGACCAGTGAGACACTCTAACCATTGACCTACAAGAACTCAGATGGTGAGTGAAGGTTACATATGTGTACAACCTGTAACCTTCTGATGACCAGTGAGACACTCTAACCATTGACCTACAAGAACTCAGATAGTGAGTGAAGGTTACATATGTGTACAACCTGTAACCTTCTGATGACCAGTAAGACACTCTAACCATTGAGCTAGAAGAACTCAGATGGTGAGTGAAGGTTACATATGTGTACAACCTGTAACCTTCTGATGACCAGTGAGACACTCTAACCATTGACCTACAAGAACTCAGACAGTGAGTGAAGGTTACATATGTGTACAACCTGTAACCTTCTGATGACCAGTGAGACACTCTAACCATTGACCTACAAGAACTCAGACAGTGAGTGAAGGTTACATATGTGTACAACCTGTAACCTTCTGATGACCAGTGAGACACTCTAACCATTGAGCTACAAGAACTCAGACAGTGAGTGAAGGTTACATATGTGTACAACCTGTAACCTTCTGATGACCAGTGAGACACTCTAACCATTGACCTACAAGAACTCAGACAGTGAGTGAAGGTTACATATGTGTACAACCTGTAACCTTCTGATGACCAGTGAGACACTCTAACCATTGACCTACAAGAACTCAGACAGTGAGTGAAGGTTACATATGTGTACAACCTGTAACCTTCTGATGACCAGTGAGACACTCTAACCATTGACCTACAAGAACTCAGACAGTGAGTGAAGGTTACATATGTGTACAACCTGTAACCTTCTGATGACCAGTGAGACACTCTAACCATTGAGCTACAAGAACTCAGATGGTGAGTGAAGGTTACATATGTGTACAACCTGTAACCTTCTGATGACCAGTGTAACACTCTAACCATTGAGCTAGAAGAACTCAGATGTGAGTGAAGGTTACATATGTGTACAACCTGTAACCTTCTGATGACCAGTGAGACACTCTAACCATTGAGCTACAAGAACTCAGAAGTGAGTGAAGGTTACATATGTGTACAACCTGTAACCTTCTGATGACCAGTGAGACACTCTAACCATTGAGCTACAAGAACTCAGATGGTGAGTGAAGGTTACATATGTGTACAACCTGTAACCTTCTGATGACCAGTGAGACACTCTAACCATTGAGCTACAAGAACTCAGACAGTGAGTGAAGGTTACATATGTGTACAACCTGTAACCTTCTGATGACCAGTGAGACACTCTAACCATTGACCTACAAGAACTCAGACAGTGAGTGAAGGTTACATATGTGTACAACCTGTAACCTTCTGATGACCAGTGAGACACTCTAACCATTGAGCTACAAGAACTCAGACAGTGAGTGAAGGTTACATATGTGTACAACCTGTAACCTTCTGATGACCAGTGAGACACTCTAACCATTGACCTACAAGAACTCAGACAGTGAGTGAAGGTTACATATGTGTACAACCTGTAACCTTCTGATGACCAGTGAGACACTCTAACCATTGACCTACACGAACTCAGACAGTGAGTGAAGGTTACATATGTGTACAACCTGTAACCTTCTGATGACCAGTGAGACACTCTAACCATTGACCTACAAGAACTCAGATAGTGAGTGAAGGTTACATATGTGTACAACCTGTAACCTTCTGATGACCAGTGAGACACTCTAACCATTGAGCTACAAGAACTCAGATGGTGAGTGAAGGTTACATATGTGTACAACCTGTAACCTTCTGATGACCAGTGAGACACTCTAACCATTGACCTACAAGAACTCAGACAGTGAGTGAAGGTTACATATGTGTACAACCTGTAACCTTCTGATGACCAGTGAGACACTCTAACCATTGACCTACAAGAACTCAGACAGGGAGTGAAGGTTACATATGTGTACAACCTGTAACCTTCTGATGACCAGTGAGACACTCTAACCATTGAGCTACAAGAACTCAGACAGTGAGTGAAGGTTACATATGTGTACAACCTGTAACCTTCTGATGACCAGTGAGACACTCTAACCATTGACCTACAAGAACTCAGATAGTGAGTGAAGGTTACATATGTGTACAACCTGTAACCTTCTGATGACCAGTGAGACACTCTAACCATTGAGCTACAAGAACTCAGATGGTGAGTGAAGGTTACATATGTGTACAACCTGTAACCTTCTGATGACCAGTAAGACACTCTAACCATTGACCTACAAGAACTCAGACAGTGAGTGAAGGTTACATATGTGTACAACCTGTAACCTTCTGATGACCAGTGAGACACTCTAACCATTGACCTACAAGAACTCAGACAGTGAGTGAAGGTTACATATGTGTACAACCTGTAACCTTCTGATGACCAGTGAGACACTCTAACCATTGAGCTACAAGAACTCAGATGTGAGTGAAGGTTACATATGTGTACAACCTGTAACCTTCTGATGACCAGTGAGACACTCTAACCATTGACCTACAAGAACTCAGATGTGAGTGAAGGTTACATATGTGTACAACCTGTAACCTTCTGATGACCAGTGAGACACTCTAACCATTGACCTACAAGAACTCAGATGGTGAGTGAAGGTTACATATGTGTACAACCTGTAACCTTCTGATGACCAGTAAGACACTCTAACCATTGAGCTAGAAGAACTCAGATGGTGAGTGAAGGTTACATATGTGTACAACCTGTAACCTTCTGATGACCAGTGAGACACTCTAACCATTGAACTACAAGAACTCAGACAGTGAGTGAAGGTTACATATGTGTACAACCTGTAACCTTCTGATGACCAGTGAGACACTCTAACCATTGACCTACAAGAACTCAGACAGGAGTGAAGGTTACATATGTGTACAACCTGTAACCTTCTGATGACCAGTGAGACACTCTAACCATTGAGCTACAAGAACTCAGACAGTGAGTGAAGGTTACATATGTGTACAACCTGTAACCTTCTGATGACCAGTGAGACACTCTAACCATTGACCTACACGAACTCAGACAGTGAGTGAAGGTTACATATGTGTACAACCTGTAACCTTCTGATGACCAGTGAGACACTCTAACCATTGAGCTACAAGAACTCAGACAGTGAGTGAAGGTTACATATGTGTACAACCTGTAACCTTCTGATGACCAGTAAGACACTCTAACCATTGACCTACAAGAACTCAGACAGTGAGTGAAGGTTACATATGTGTACAACCTGTAACCTTCTGATGACCAGTGAGACACTCTAACCATTGACCTACAAGAACTCAGACAGTGAGTGAAGGTTACATATGTGTACAACCTGTAACCTTCTGATGACCAGTGAGACACTCTAACCATTGAGCTACAAGAACTCAGACAGTGAGTGAAGGTTACATATGTGTACAACCTGTAACCTTCTGATGACCAGTGAGACACTCTAACCATTGACCTACAAGAACTCAGACAGTGAGTGAAGGTTACATATGTGTACAACCTGTAACCTTCTGATGACCAGTGAGACACTCTAACCATTGAGCTACAAGAACTCAGATGGTGAGTGAAGGTTACATATGTGTACAACCTGTAACCTTCTGATGACCAGTGAGACACTCTAACCATTGACCTACAAGAACTCAGATAGTGAGTGAAGGTTACATATGTGTACAACCTGTAACCTTCTGATGACCAGTGAGACACTCTAACCATTGAGCTACAAGAACTCAGATGGTGAGTGAAGGTTACATATGTGTACAACCTGTAACCTTCTGATGACCAGTGAGACACTCTAACCATTGACCTACAAGAACTCAGACAGTGAGTGAAGGTTACATATGTGTACAACCTGTAACCTTCTGATGACCAGTGAGACACTCTAACCATTGACCTACAAGAACTCAGACAGTGAGTGAAGGTTACATATGTGTACAACCTGTAACCTTCTGATGACCAGTGAGACACTCTAACCATTGAGCTACAAGAACTCAGACAGTGAGTGAAGGTTACATATGTGTACAACCTGTAACCTTCTGATGACCAGTGAGACACTCTAACCATTGAGCTACAAGAACTCAGAGTGTGAGTGAAGGTTACATATGTGTACAACCTGTAACCTTCTGATGACCAGTGAGACACTCTAACCATTGAGCTACAAGAACTCAGACAGTGAGTGAAGGTTACATATGTGTACAACCTGTAACCTTCTGATGACCAGTAAGACACTCTAACCATTGACCTACAAGAACTCAGACAGTGAGTGAAGGTTACATATGTGTACAACCTGTAACCTTCTGATGACCAGTGAGACACTCTAACCATTGACCTACAAGAACTCAGACAGTGAGTGAAGGTTACATATGTGTACAACCTGTAACCTTCTGATGACCAGTGAGACACTCTAACCATTGAGCTAGAAGAACTCAGATGATGAGTGAAGGTTACATATGTGTACAACCTGTAACCTTCTGATGACCAGTGAGACACTCTAACCATTGAGCTACAAGAACTCAGATTGTAACTGAAGGTTACATATGTGTACAACCTGTAACCTTCTGATGACCAGTGAGACACTCTAACCATTGACCTACAAGAACTCAGATGGTGAGTGAAGGTTACATATGTGTACAACCTGTAACCTTCTGATGACCAGTAAGACACTCTAACCATTGAGCTAGAAGAACTCAGATGGTGAGTGAAGGTTACATATGTGTACAACCTGTAACCTTCTGATGACCTGTAAGACACTCTAACCATTGACCTACAAGAACTCAGACAGTGAGTGAAGGTTACATATGTGTACAACCTGTAACCTTCTGATGACCAGTGAGACACTCTAACCATTGACCTACAAGAACTCAGACAGGGAGTGAAGGTTACATATGTGTACAACCTGTAACCTTCTGATGACCAGTGAGACACTCTAACCATTGAGCTACAAGAACTCAGACAGTGAGTGAAGGTTACATATGTGTACAACCTGTAACCTTCTGATGACCAGTGAGACACTCTAACCATTGACCTACAAGAACTCAGACAGTGAGTGAAGGTTACATATGTGTACAACCTGTAACCTTCTGATGACCAGTGAGACACTCTAACCATTGAGCTACAAGAACTCAGACAGTGAGTGAAGGTTACATATGTGTACAACCTGTAACCTTCTGATGACCAGTAAGACACTCTAACCATTGACCTACAAGAACTCAGACAGTGAGTGAAGGTTACATATGTGTACAACCTGTAACCTTCTGATGACCAGTGAGACACTCTAACCATTGACCTACAAGAACTCAGACAGTGAGTGAAGGTTACATATGTGTACAACCTGTAACCTTCTGATGACCAGTGAGACACTCTAACCATTGACCTACAAGAACTCAGACAGTGAGTGAAGGTTACATATGTGTACAACCTGTAACCTTCTGATGACCAGTGAGACACTCTAACCATTGGAGCTACAAGAACTCAGATTGTGAGTGAAGGTTACATATGTGTACAACCTGTAACCTTCTGATGACCAGTGAGACACTCTAACCATTGAGCTACAAGAACTCAGATGTGAGTGAAGGTTACATATGTGTACAACCTGTAACCTTCTGATGACCAGTGAGACACTCTAACTATTGAGCTACAAGAACTCAGATGGTGAGTGAAGGTTACATATGTGTACAACCTGTAACCTTCGGATAACCAGTGAGACACTCTAACCATTGAGCTACAAGAACTCAGATGGTGAGTGAAGGTTACATATGTGTACAACCTGCAACCTTCTGATGACCAGTGCGACACTCTAACCATTGAGCTACAAGAACTCAGACAGTGAGTGAAGGTTACATATGTGTACAACCTGTAACCTTCTGATGACCAGTGAGACACTCTAACCATTGACCTACACGAACTCAGACAGTGAGTGAAGGTTACATATGTGTACAACCTGTAACCTTCTGATGACCAGTGAGACACTCTAACCATTGACCTACAAGAACTCAGGTAGTGAGTGAAGGTTACATATGTGTACAACCTGTAACCTTCTGATGACCAGTAAGACACTCTAACCATTGACCTACAAGAACTCAGATGGTGAGTGAAGGTTACATATGTGTACAACCTGTAACCTTCTGATGACCAGTGAGACACTCTAACCATTGACCTACAAGAACTCAGATAGTGAGTGAAGGTTACATATGTGTACAACCTGTAACCTTCTGATGACCAGTAAGACACTCTAACCATTGAGCTACAAGAACTCAGATGGTGAGTGAAGGTTACATATGTGTACAACCTGTAACCTTCTGATGACCAGTAAGACACTCTAACCATTGACCTACAAGAACTCAGACAGTGAGTGAAGGTTACATATGTGTACAACCTGTAACCTTCTGATGACCAGTGAGACACTCTAACCATTGACCTACAAGAACTCAGACAGGGAGTGAAGGTTACATATGTGTACAACCTGTAACCTTCTGATGACCAGTGAGACACTCTAACCATTGACCTACAAGAACTCAGACAGTGAGTGAAGGTTACATATGTGTACAACCTGTAACCTTCTGATGACCAGTGAGACACTCTAACCATTGACCTACAAGAACTCAGACAGTGAGTGAAGGTTACATATGTGTACAACCTGTAACCTTCTGATGACCAGTGAGACACTCTAACCATTGAGCTACAAGAACTCAGACAGTGAGTGAAGGTTACATATGTGTACAACCTGTAACCTTCTGATGACCAGTGAGACACTCTAACCATTGACCTACAAGAACTCAGACAGTGAGTGAAGGTTACATATGTGTACAACCTGTAACCTTCTGATGACCAGTGAGACACTCTAACCATTGACCTACAAGAACTCAGACAGTGAGTGAAGGTTACATATGTGTACAACCTGTAACCTTCTGATGACCAGTGAGACACTCTAACCATTGAGCTAGAAGAACTCAGATGATGAGTGAAGGTTACATATGTGTACAACCTGTAACCTTCTGATGACCAGTGAGACACTCTAACCATTGAGCTACAAGAACTCAGATTGTAACTGAAGGTTACATATGTGTACAACCTGTGACCCTTCTGATGACCAGTGAGACATTCTAACTATTGAGCTACAAGAACTCAGATGGTGAGTGAAGGTTACATATGTGTACAACCTGTAACCTTCTGATGACCAGTGAGACACTCTAACCATTGAGCTACAAGAACTCAGATGGTGAGTGAAGGTTACATATGTGTACAACCTGTAACCTTCTGATGACCAGTGAGACACTCTAACCATTGAGCTACAAGAACTCAGACAGTGAGTGAAGGTTACATATGTGTACAACCTGTAACCTTCTGATGACCAGTGAGACACTCTAACCATTGAGCTACAAGAACTCAGACAGTGAGTGAAGGTTACATATGTGTACAACCTGTAACCTTCTGATGACCAGTGAGACACTCTAACCATTGACCTACAAGAACTCAGATAGTGAGTGAAGGTTACATATGTGTACAACCTGTAACCTTCTGATGACCAGTGAGACACTCTAACCATTGAGCTACAAGAACTCAGACAGTGAGTGAAGGTTACATATGTGTACAACCTGTAACCTTCTGATGACCAGTGAGACACTCTAACCATTGACCTACAAGAACTCAGACAGTGAGTGAAGGTTACATATGTGTACAACCTGTAACCTTCTGATGACCAGTGAGACACTCTAACCATTGACCTACAAGAACTCAGATAGTGAGTGAAGGTTACATATGTGTACAACCTGTAACCTTCTGATGACCAGTAAGACACTCTAACCATTGAGCTACAAGAACTCAGATGGTGAGTGAAGGTTACATATGTGTACAACCTGTAACCTTCTGATGACCAGTGAGACACTCTAACCATTGACCTACAAGAACTCAGACAGTGAGTGAAGGTTACATATGTGTACAACCTGTAACCTTCTGATGACCAGTAAGACACTCTAACCATTGAGCTACAAGAACTCAGATGGTGAGTGAAGGTTACATATGTGTACAACCTGTAACCTTCTGATGACCAGTAAGACACTCTAACCATTGACCTACAAGAACTCAGACAGTGAGTGAAGGTTACATATGTGTACAACCTGTAACCTTCTGATGACCAGTGAGACACTCTAACCATTGACCTACACGAACTCAGACAGTGAGTGAAGGTTACATATGTGTACAACCTGTAACCTTCTGATGACCAGTGAGACACTCTAACCATTGACCTACAAGAACTCAGATGACAGTGAGTGAAGGTTACATATGTGTACAACCTGTAACCTTCTGATGACCAGTGAGACACTCTAACCATTGACCTACAAGAACTCAGATAGTGAGTGAAGGTTACATATGTGTACAACCTGTAACCTTCTGATGACCAGTGAGACACTCTAACCATTGAGCTACAAGAACTCAGACAGTGAGTGAAGGTTACATATGTGTACAACCTGTAACCTTCTGATGACCAGTAAGACACTCTAACCATTGACCTACAAGAACTCAGATGGTGAGTGAAGGTTACATATGTGTACAACCTGTAACCTTCTGATGACCAGTGAGACACTCTAACCATTGACCTACAAGAACTCAGATAGTGAGTGAAGGTTACATATGTGTACAACCTGTAACCTTCTGATGACCAGTAAGACACTCTAACCATTGAGCTAGAAGAACTCAGATGGTGAGTGAAGGTTACATATGTGTACAACCTGTAACCTTCTGATGACCTGTAAGACACTCTAACCATTGACCTACAAGAACTCAGACAGTGAGTGAAGGTTACATATGTGTACAACCTGTAACCTTCTGATGACCAGTGAGACACTCTAACCATTGACCTACAAGAACTCAGACAGTGAGTGAAGGTTACATATGTGTACAACCTGTAACCTTCTGATGACCAGTAAGACACTCTAACCATTGAGCTACAAGAACTCAGACAGTGAGTGAAGGTTACATATGTGTACAACCTGTAACCTTCTGATGACCAGTGAGACACTCTAACCATTGACCTACAAGAACTCAGACAGTGAGTGAAGGTTACATATGTGTACAACCTGTAACCTTCTGATGACCAGTGAGACACTCTAACCATTGAGCTAGAAGAACTCAGATGGTAAGTGAAGGTTACATATGTGTACAACCTGTAACCTTCTGATGACCAGTGAGACACTCTAACCATTGAGCTTAAAAGAACTCAGATGGTAAGTGAAGGTTACATATGTGTACAACCTGTACCCTTCTGATGACCAGTGAGACACTCTAACCATTGAGCTACAAGAACTCAGATGGTGAGTGAAGGTTACATATGTGTACAACCTGTAACCTTCTGATGACCAGTGAGACACTCTAACCATTGAGCTACAAGAACTCAGACAGTGAGTGAAGGTTACATGTGTGTACAACCTGTAACCTTCTGATGACCAGTGAGACACTCTAACCATTGACCTACAAGAACTCAGACAGTGAGTGAAGGTTACATATGTGTACAACCTGTAACCTTCTGATTACCAGTGAGACACTCTAACCATTGAGCTACAAGAACTCAGATAGTGAGTGAAGGTTACATATGTGTACAACCTGTAACCTTCTGATGACCAGTGAAACACTCTAACCATTGAGCTACAAGAACTCAGATGGTGAGTGAAGGTTACATATGTGTACAACCTGTAACGTTCTGATGACCAGTAAGACACTCTAACCATTGACCTACAAGAACTCAGACAGTGAGTGAAGGTTACATATGTGTACAACCTGTAACCTTCTGATGACCAGTAAGACACTCTAACCATTGACCTACAAGAACTCAGATGGTGAGTGAAGGTTACATATGTTTAAAACCTGTAACCTTCTGATGACCAGTGAGACACTCTAACCATTGACCTACAAGAACTCAGATAGTGAGTGAAGGTTACATATGTGTACAACCTGTAACCTTCTGATGACCAGTAAGACACTCTAACCATTGACCTACAAGAACTCAGATGGTGAGTGAAGGTTACATATGTGTACAACCTGTAACCTTCTGATGACCAGTGAGACACTCTAACCATTGACCTACAAGAACTCAGATAGTGAGTGAAGGTTACATATTTTATTTTATTTTTATTTTAAAAAATTTGCCAAGAGGCAGGTGCAACTACAAAAGGACACGAGGTCCCATACTAGATAGTACACCTAATCATCACTCAAAATAAAAATAAAATAACCTAATACATGATAATAATTGACATTATATTACACAAAATGTATAATTAACAAGAACAAACAGACATAACATTTATACGACGACATTTAGGACACACAAGTTTATAAGTACGAATATTGTTCCCATCAAATAACGAATTTAGTCTTTCAACATAAAAAGCCTTAAGTTGCTTTTTAAAACTTGAAATTGTCTCACAAGTTTGAATAGTGCTGGGGATAGCATTCCACAAATGGACTATTCTATTAAAGTATGAATCACGATAGAGTGATGTTTTACAGTGTTTGACGTTTAAAGCTAAACCAGTTTTACCTCGACGAGTACGAGTATTACAATAATATAAGTAATCATCTAAATTCATCAAAATTAGGCCTAATTTACATTTAAAAAAACAAACAAGATCTAAGAATTCTAACCAATAATTTATAGGCAATAACTTTAAATAAATTAAACGTTCTTTATAAGAAAGCTCCGACCGTTTAACATATATTTGGTAGCTCGTCGCTGTATGCTTTCCACCAGAATCAGCTGATTGATAGATGATTGAGGAGCCCAAACTTGAGAACAATAAGATAGGTTTGATCTAACCAGTGACATATACAATAGTTTAAGTATATCTGGTTTTAGATCCTTCGCACATTTACGTTTTAGGAAAGCTAACATTTTGTTTGCTTTAGCCAGTATCATCTTTATATGTTCATTCCACGTAAGATCACTTGTAACCATAACTCCAAGATCTTTCTCCGAATTTACCAAATCGATATTCACACCATCAACATTATAGGTACAGTTTAATTTACGCTTTTTTCGACTAACACGAAGATTTTTACATTTAGATGGCTGGAAAGATAGTTCGTTTGTTTTCGACCAACTGGTTAAGGCATTTAAATCGTCCTGTAGGGCAACGCTGTCGCTGATTTTGCCAACGGCTTTAAAACACTTTGAATCGTCAGCAAACATCACTAATTTACAATGATTTATAACATCCGGCATGTCGTTTATATACACTATAAACAATATCGGCCCAAGAATCGAGCCTTGGGGTACTCCTGACATAACATCAGCCCACTGCGAATTTTCTCCATTTATAACAACCCTTTGTTTTCTCCCAGATAAATAATTTTCAAACCACTTTAACAGCTTTCCGCGAATACCAAAAGATTTAATCTTGATCAGTAAACGCTGATGGCATACCGAGTCAAAAGCTTTCCCAAAATCCAAGTAAATCACATCAGTTTCCACTCCCTTATCAAGTGTTGCACCAATTTCATGTAAAACTTGTAACAATTGGGTAACACAAGATAACCCTTTCCGAAAGCCATGTTGAGATCTCCGAATAAAATCACAAATATGTTGGATAAAACGAAGGGCAACACACTTTTCTTGTATCTTTGAGACAATTGGTAAGAGGGAAATTTGACGATAATTAACAACTTCCTCTCTTTTGTTTTTCTTATAAATGGGAGAGATGTTTGCTTTTTTCCACGCCGATAAACATAAACCGTTTTGTAAAGAACAGTTTATAAATGCTGTAATTGATGGTGCTAATGAAGTTGCACATTCTTTAAGGACTCTCGTGGGAATATTATCTGGTCCAGACGCTTTACTGCAATCAAGTGAAGTCAATAAATTAATAATCTCGTCAACTGAAGTTTGTATAATCTCAAGACAATCAGTAGTCATTTCATCGAAATGTTCATCAGAAGCCTCACAACAAGAATGATCTTTAAAAACAGATTGAAAAAAATGATTAAAAGCTTCAGCTTTGGATTTATTTTCCGTTATAGTGACATTTTTATAGGTAACAGCAGCTGGAATTGATTTTCTTTTGTTCTTGAAGGAGAAAAACGACCAAAATCTCTTAGGATTTGAATTTATCTCATTTGCAATTTGAGTAAGATATGATTTTCTTTCTGCTCGGACCCAATTTTTTATTCTCTGCCTTTCCTTTCGGAACTTTTCGAATAGTTTGGGATCTTTACTTCTTCTAAATTTACGCCATAATGTTCTCTTTCGCTTAATAGCATGAAGTAAATCATTCTTTATCCAAGGCGGTTTGTTTGAATTTAGAATTTTAATCTTAGGAATATTTACTTGAACAGCTCCAAGAACCATATCAGTCCATATTTCCCACTGTGCATCTAATTCCTTTTGGTCTGTAATGTTTTCTATTCCACTACTTAACGGCAGCAGAAATAGAGTCTTATTTAATGAGGCAAAATCTGCTTTTCCAAAATTATATTTACTTCTGACAGTCTTGTCAAATTTGAGGAGAGTGTTTATATTAAATAATATTGGGTAATGATCTGAAGTAAGACCAACGTTTGAAACTTCAATCCCAGTCTCAATATAAGTCAATAGTTCGGGAGAATTTACACAGACCAAATCCAAAAGATTTTCACCCCGAGTTGGAGTATCAACCATCTGGAGAAAACATTTGTCCAATAAGATATTGGCAAATTGGTGTTCCTCATTTTCGCTACTGCTTGAAAAACCTGAACCCTCAAGCCATTCAAGTTTTGGATAATTAAAATCACCAGTAATAAATACTCCAGAATAAGAATACAAGTGTATGGAGTTTAACAATAATGAAAATGTCGTAAGAAATGAACCCGTATCATTTGGCGGCCGATAGCAATTTACGAACAACTTACGATTTTGAGATAGATCTAATTCAACCACGACTGCTTCAAGTTCAACAGGTTTAGGAAGTTCCCTGGAAGCAAAAATACTTTTCACTGCAATCAATACTCCACCACCAATTCAATCTTTTCTGTCTTGACGATATATATTATAACCACGTGGAAGCAGTTCACAGTTTTCAATTGAATCATTTAACCATGTTTCTGTTATGCATATAATATCTAAATCACAACTGTAGGCAATATCCTGCAATGTGGAATATTTAGCTTCGCGTGAATTTCCAACACGAACAATCGCCTTTAGACTTCGGACATTTTGTAGAAAGCAATTTAAACAATTATACGAAGCATTTCTTCCTCCATAATATGTATTAGAAAAGTTCGATTGAGGTCCAGGATTTGATGACACGTCTCCGCATTGAAGCAAAAAATTTCTTTCCCAATCCAAAGCAATGCAAAGGTAACCATGCTTGACAAACACAGAGGCACACGAATGTAGTCCCCGCCGAGTTCGCCTTCGCCGTTGATAACAATAATCGGTAGACTTCATCGCCAATATAAAATTCAGTTTCTTTGGCACGTTGTAGTAGGCCTTCAACCGAAAAGTATTGCCCTTTTCCGTAACAAATTCGTCCGTAACGTTACTCCAACTCGAACCGCAATCGCAGGAGACGAATATCAAAGGAGGTCTGTCGACCCCGTTTTCCGATTTTCGACACGAAGCTACAATCGAGCCAGTCGAAGTAAATCCTTCGTCTTCGGTCCATCGAATGAGCAGTTCTTGAGAAGGAATTACAGTAGGTGGAGGAGGGGTGGAGAGCCGCGGCTCACTTCGACGTCTGAATCTCAAATGGCCTTCATTTTCTTCCTCGTTTGAACTGCCAGGACGTTCTTGTTGATGTTGAGAAACAACGAAAGCTCCTTCGGGTATGCCATATGGGATATTTGACTCCGAACTGAACAGATATTTGGGTGAACTCGCAGTTCTTTTGGATTCTGTATGTGCTATTAGTGAGCCCACGAGTAGTAATATTAATACGGCAAAGAAGGTGTTAAAATACATCTTCGAGTATGAACCTTTGGCAATATATAAGCACTTTAAGTTCAGCAGTGAGAGGCGACGCGCTAACAGCTTATGCCAGCAGAGTGCTGAATGAACAGATATGTGTACAACCTGTAACCTTCTGATGACCAGTAAGACACTCTAACCATTGAGCTAGAAGAACTCAGATGGTGAGTGAAGGTTACAAATGTGTACAACCTGTAACCTTCTGATGACCAGTGAGACACTCTAACCATTGAGCTAGAAGAACTCAGATGGTGAGTGAAGGTTACATATGTGTACAACCTGTAACCTTCTGATGACTAGTGAGACACTCTAACCATTGACCTACAAGAACTCAGATGGTGAGTGAAGGTTACATATGTGTACAACCTGTAACCTTCTGATGACCAGTGAGACACTCTAACTATTGACATACAAGAACTCAGATGGTGAGTGAAGGTTACATATGTGTACAACCTGTAACCTTCGGATGACCAGTGGGACACTCTAACCATTGAGCTACAAGAACTCAGATGATGAGTGAAGGTTACATATGTGTACAACCTGTATCCTTCTGATGACCAGTGAGACACTCTAACCATTGAGCTACAAGAACTCAGATGATGAGTGAAGGTTACACATGTGTACAACCTGTAACCTTCTGATGACCAGTGAGACACTCTAACCATTGAGCTACAAGAACTCAGATAGTGAGTGAAGGTTACATATGTGTACAACCTGTAACCTTCTGATGACCAGTGAGACACTCTAACTATTGACATACAAGAACTCAGATAGTGAGTGAAGGTTACATATGTGTACAACCTGTAACCTTCTGATGACCAGTAAGACACTCTAACCATTGAGCTAGAAGAACTCAGATGGTGAGTGAAGGTTACAAATGTGTACAACCTGTAACCTTCTGATGACCAGTGAGACACTCTAACCATTGAGCTAGAAGAACTCAGATGGTGAGTGAAGGTTACATATGTGTACAACCTGTAACCTTCTGATGACTAGTGAGACACTCTAACCATTGACCTACAAGAACTCAGATGGTGAGTGAAGGTTACATATGTGTACAACCTGTAACCTTCGGATGACCAGTGGGACACTCTAACCATTGAGCTACAAGAACTCAGATGATGAGTGAAGGTTACATATGTGTACAACCTGTATCCTTCTGATGACCAGTGAGACACTCTAACCATTGAGCTACAAGAACTCAGATGATGAGTGAAGGTTACACATGTGTACAACCTGTAACCTTCTGATGACCAGTGAGACACTCTAACCATTGAGCTACAAGAACTCAGATAGTGAGTGAAGGTTACATATGTGTACAACCTGTAACCTTCTGATGACCAGTGAGACACTCTAACTATTGACATACAAGAACTCAGATAGTGAGTGAAGGTTACATATGTGTACAACCTGTAACCTTCTGATGACCAGTGAGACACTCTAACTATTGACATACAAGAACTCAGATAGTGAGTGAAGGTTACATATGTGTACAACCTGTAACCTTCGGATGACCAGTGGGACACTCTAACCATTGAGCTACAAGAACTCAGATGATGAGTGAAGGTTACATATGTGTACAACCTGTAACCTTCTGATGACCAGTGAGACACTCTAACCATTGAGCTACAAGAACTCAGATTGTAACTGAAGGTTACATATGTGTACAACCTGTGACCCTCTGATGACCAGTGAGACATTCTAACTATTGAGCTACAAGAACTCAGATAGTGAGTGAAGGTTACATATGTGTACAACCTGTAACCTTCTGATCACCAGCGAGACACTCTAACCATTGAGCTACAAGAACTCAGATGGTGAGTGAAGGTTACATATGTGTACAACCTGTAACCTTCTGATGACCAGTGAGACACTCTAACCATTGAGCTACAAGAACTCAGATAGTGAGTGAAGGTTACATATGTGTACAACCTGTAACCTTCTGATGACCAGTGAGACACTCTAACCATTGTGCTACAAGAACTCAGATAGTGAGTGAAGGTTACATATGTGTACAACCTGTAACCTTCTGATGACCAGTGAGACACCTAACCATTGAGCTAGAAGAACTCAGATGGTAAGTGAAGGTTACATATGTGTACAACCTGTAACCTTCTGATGACCAGTGAGACACTCTAACCATTGAGCTAGAAGAACTCAGATGGTAAGTGAAGGTTACATATGTGTACAACCTGTAACCTTCTGATGACCAGTAAGACACTCTAACCATTGAGCTACAAGAACTCAGATAGTGAGTGAAGGTTACATATGTGTACAACCTGTAACCTTCTGATGACCAGTGAGACACTCTAACCATTGAGCTACAAGAACTCAGATAGTGAGTGAAGGTTACATATGTGTACAACCTGTAACCTTCTGATGACAAGTGAGACACTCTAACTATTGACCTACAAGAACTCAGATGGTGAGTGAAGGTTACATATGTGTACAACCTGTAACCTTCTGATGACCAGTGAGACACTCTAACTATTGACATACAAGAACTCAGATAGTGAGTGAAGGTTACATATGTGTACAACCTGTAACCTTCCGATGACCAGTGAGACACTCTAACTATTGACATACAAGAACTCAGATAGTGAGTGAAGGTTACATATGTGTACAACCTGTAACCTTCGGATGACCAGTGAGACACTCTAACCATTGAGCTACAAGAACTCAGATGATGAGTGAAGGTTACATATGTGTACAACCTGTAACCTTCTGATGACCAGTGCGACACTCTAACCATTGAGTTACAAGAACTCAGATGGTGAGTGAAGGTTACATATGTGTACAACCTGTAACCTTCTGATGACCAGTGAGACACTCTAAGCATTGAGCTACAAGAACTCAGATAGTGAGTGAAGGTTACATATGTGTACAACCTGTAACCTTCTGATGACAAGTGAGACACTCTAACTATTGACCTACAAGAACTCAGATGGTGAGTGAAGGTTACATATGTGTACAACCTGTAACCTTCTGATGACCAGTGAGACACTCTAACTATTGACATACAAGAACTCAGATAATGAGTGAAGGTTACATATGTGTACAACCTGTAACCTTCCGATGACCAGTGAGACACTCTAACTATTGACATACAAGAACTCAGATAGTGAGTGAAGGTTACATATGTGTACAACCTGTAACCTTCGGATGACCAGTGAGACACTCTAACCATTGAGCTACAAGAACTCAGATGATGAGTGAAGGTTACATATGTGTACAACCTGTAACCTTCTGATGACCAGTGAGACACTCTAACCATTGAGCTACAAGAACTCAGATTGTAACTGAAGGTTACATATGTGTACAACCTGTGACCCTCTGACGACCAGTGAGACATTCTAACTATTGAGCTACAAGAACTCAGATGGTGAGTGAAGGTTACATATGTGTACAACCTGTAACCTTCTGATCACCAGTGAGACACTCTAACCATTGAGCTACAAGAACTCAGATGATGAGTGAAGGTTACATATGTGTACAACCTGTA
Source organism: Corallium rubrum (assembly GCA_964035015.1). Taxonomy (NCBI): domain Eukaryota; kingdom Metazoa; phylum Cnidaria; class Anthozoa; order Scleralcyonacea; family Coralliidae; genus Corallium; species Corallium rubrum. The sequence continues at coordinate 7,635,159 of OZ036015.1, forward strand.
ACCTTCTGATGACCAGTGAGACACTCTAACCATTGAGCTACAAGAACTCAGATAGTGAGTGAAGGTTACATATGTGTACAACCTGTAACCTTCTGATGACCAGTGAGACACTCTAACTATTGACATACAAGAACTCAGATAGTGAGTGAAGGTTACATATGTGTACAACCTGTAACCTTCTGATGACCAGTGAGACACTCTAACTATTGACATACAAGAACTCAGATAGTGAGTGAAGGTTACATATGTGTACAACCTGTAACCTTCGGATGACCAGTGGGACACTCTAACCATTGAGCTACAAGAACTCAGATGATGAGTGAAGGTTACATATGTGTACAACCTGTAACCTTCTGATGACCAGTGAGACACTCTAACCATTGAGCTACAAGAACTCAGATTGTAACTGAAGGTTACATATGTGTACAACCTGTGACCCTCTGATGACCAGTGAGACATTCTAACTATTGAGCTACAAGAACTCAGATGGTGAGTGAAGGTTACATATGTGTACAACCTGTAACCTTCGGATAACCAGTGAGACACTCTAACCATTGAGCTACAAGAACTCAGATGGTGAGTGAAGGTTACATATGTGTACAACCTGCAACCTTCTGATGACCAGTGCGACACTCTAAGCATTGAGCTACAAGAACTCAGATAGTGAGTGAAGGTTACATATGTGTACAACCTGTAACCTTCTGATCACCAGCGAGACACTCTAACCATTGAGCTACAAGAACTCAGATGGTGAGTGAAGGTTACATATGTGTACAACCTGTAACCTTCTGATGACCAGTGAGACACTCTAACCATTGAGCTACAAGAACTCAGATAGTGAGTGAAGGTTACATATGTGTACAACCTGTAACCTTCTGATGACCAGTGAGACACTCTAACCATTGGGCTACAAGAACTCAGATAGTGAGTGAAGGTTACATATGTGTACAACCTGTAACCTTCTGATGACCAGTGAGACACCCTAACCATTGAGCTAGAAGAACTCAGATGGTAAGTGAAGGTTACATATGTGTACAACCTGTAACCTTCTGATGACCAGTGAGACACTCTAACCATTGAGCTAGAAGAACTCAGATGGTAAGTGAAGGTTACATATGTGTACAACCTGTAACCTTCTGATGACCAGTAAGACACTCTAACCATTGAGCTACAAGAACTCAGATAGTGAGTGAAGGTTACATATGTGTACAACCTGTAACCTTCTGATGACCAGTGAGACACTCTAACCATTGAGCTACAAGAACTCAGATAGTGAGTGAAGGTTACATATGTGTACAACCTGTAACCTTCTGATGACAAGTGAGACACTCTAACTATTGACCTACAAGAACTCAGATGGTGAGTGAAGGTTACATATGTGTACAACCTGTAACCTTCTGATGACCAGTGAGACACTCTAACTATTGACATACAAGAACTCAGATAGTGAGTGAAGGTTACATATGTGTACAACCTGTAACCTTCCGATGACCAGTGAGACACTCTAACTATTGACATACAAGAACTCAGATAGTGAGTGAAGGTTACATATGTGTACAACCTGTAACCTTCGGATGACCAGTGAGACACTCTAACCATTGAGCTACAAGAACTCAGATGATGAGTGAAGGTTACATATGTGTACAACCTGTAACCTTCTGATGACCAGTGCGACACTCTAACCATTGAGTTACAAGAACTCAGATGGTGAGTGAAGGTTACATATGTGTACAACCTGTAACCTTCTGATGACCAGTGAGACACTCTAAGCATTGAGCTACAAGAACTCAGATAGTGAGTGAAGGTTACATATGTGTACAACCTGTAACCTTCTGATGACAAGTGAGACACTCTAACTATTGACCTACAAGAACTCAGATGGTGAGTGAAGGTTACATATGTGTACAACCTGTAACCTTCTGATGACCAGTGAGACACTCTAACTATTGACATACAAGAACTCAGATAATGAGTGAAGGTTACATATGTGTACAACCTGTAACCTTCCGATGACCAGTGAGACACTCTAACTATTGACATACAAGAACTCAGATAGTGAGTGAAGGTTACATATGTGTACAACCTGTAACCTTCGGATGACCAGTGAGACACTCTAACCATTGAGCTACAAGAACTCAGATGATGAGTGAAGGTTACATATGTGTACAACCTGTAACCTTCTGATGACCAGTGAGACACTCTAACCATTGAGCTACAAGAACTCAGATTGTAACTGAAGGTTACATATGTGTACAACCTGTGACCCTCTGACGACCAGTGAGACATTCTAACTATTGAGCTACAAGAACTCAGATGGTGAGTGAAGGTTACATATGTGTACAACGTGTAACCTTCGGATAACCAGTGAGACACTCTAACCATTGAGCTACAAGAACTCAGATGGTGAGTGAAGGACATATGTGTACAACCTGTAACCTTCTGATGACCAGTGCGACACTCTAACCATTGAGTTACAAGAACTCAGATGGTGAGTGAAGGTTACATATGTGTACAACCTGTAACCTTCTGATGACCAGTGAGACACTCTAAGCATTGAGCTACAAGAACTCAGATAGTGAGTGAAGGTTACATATGTGTACAACCTGTAACCTTCTGATCACCAGTGAGACACTCTAACCATTGAGCTACAAGAACTCAGATGATGAGTGAAGGTTACATATGTGTACAACCTGTAATCTTCTGATGACCAGTGAGACACCCTAACCATTGAGCTAGAAGAACTCAGATGGTAAGTGAAGGTTACATATGTGTACAACCTGTAACCTTCGGATAACCAGTGAGACACTCTAATCATTGAGCTACAAGAACTCAGATGGTGAGTGAAGGTTACATATGTGTACAACCTGTAACCTTCTGATGACCAGTAAGACACTCTAACCATTGAGCTTAAA
>OZ036015.1:7643070-7703070 GCA_964035015.1 Corallium rubrum
AATCTAATCTAATCTAATCTAATCTAATCTATTCTAATCTAACGTATTCTATATTGTATTCTATTGTATCCTATATTGTATTCTATTGTATTCTAATCTAATCTATCGTATTCTATATTGTATTGTATTCTAATCTAATCTAATCTAATCTAATCTAAGCTAATCTAATCTAATCTAATCTAATCTAATCTAATCTAATCTAATCTAATCTATTCTAATCTAACGTATTCTATGTTGTATCCTATACTGTATTCTATTGTATTCTAATCTAATCCAATCTAATCTAATCTAATCTAATCTAATCTAATCTAATCTAATCTAATCTAATCTAATCTAATCTAATCTAATCTAATCTAATCTAATCTAATCTAATCTAATCTATTGTATTCTATATTGTATTCTATTATATTCCAATCTAATCTTTTGTATTCTATATTGTATTCTAATGTAATGTAATGTAATGTAATGTAATGCAATGCAAGGCAAGGCAAGGCAAGGCAAGGCAAGGCAAGGCAAGGCAAGGCAAGGCAAGGCAAGGCAAGGCAAGGCAAGGCAAGGCAAGGCAAGGCAACGCAATGCAACGCAATGTAATGTAATGTAATGTAATCTATCGTATTCTATATTGTATTCTAATCTAATCTATTGTATTCTATATTGTATTCTATTGTATTCTAATCTAATCTTTTGTATTCTATATTGTAATCCATTGTATTCTAATCTAATCTATTGTATTCTACGGAATACAATACAATACAATACAATACAATACAACGGAATACAATAGAATACATTATATTGTATTCCATTGTATTCTATTCTATTCTATTCCATTGTATTCTAATCGATCTATTGTACTCCATTGTATTCTATTCCATTGTATTCTAGTGTATTCTAATCAATTGTATTCTATTGTATTCAATTGTATTCCATTGTATTCCAATCTATTGTATTCTATTGTATTCTAATCTATTGTAGTCTATTGTATTCCATTGTATTCTATTGTATTCTAATCTATTATATTCCATTGTATTCTAATCTATTATTGTATTCTATTGTATTGTATTGTAATTTATTATATTCCATTGTATTCCATTGTATTCTAATCTATCGTATTCCATTGTATTATAATCTATTGTATTCCATTGTATTCTAATCTATTGTATTCTATTGTATTCCATTGTATTTTAATCTATTGTATTCCATTGTATTCTATTGTATTCTAATCTATTGTATTCCATTGTGTTCCATTGTATTCCATTGTATATTGTATTCTAATCTATTATATTCCATTGTATTCCATTGTATTCTAATCTATTGTATTCTAATTTCATATTCTATTGTATTCCATTGTATTATATTGTATTCTAATCTATTATATTCCATTGTATTCTAATCTATTGTATTCTATTGTATTCCATATTCTATTGTATCCCATTGTATTCCATACTCTATTGTATTCCATTGCGGTATAATTATTCTATTGTATTTTAAATCAAATACGGTACTTCTTTTAAGCTTAGGAATTCATTGATAATCGTATCAAAGGTGACTGAGCCATGAGGCAAGTTAGCTCCAACCAGCAGGCTGCAGTTTCGGAACGAAGCAGGTATAGGTTTGCTAGAGTAGATTCTCTGCAGTAGTTTGCTTGAAAAGACGACGATTATCACAGCTACCAACGATAAAATAAGAAAAAGACATGTTTCTGCATCCATCGAAGAACAGACAAAAGAGATCTGAAGCAAGAAACAAAAAAGACAACGGTTATACAAAATGTTTAATTCTTTGAAAGTTTGAATAGCGATAACAGTATTCAAGATTTCTGAATCAATGAGACCAAGTTTTGTGGTCAATCAGTAATAACGAAATATTGACGTGGCAGAGCCCTTCATCAGAGTAAAAACTAGAGTGTTGTGTAGGCAGTGTTTTAGATAAAGCAAAGTGAAAAGATGGTAAACTGCTGAGAATAGGTTTGCTAACGAAATACTGACGTTTCAAGAGGAGCTCTTCATCAGAGTAAAAACTAGAGTGTTGTGGAGGCAGTGTTTTAGATGGAGCAAAGTGAAAATATGGTAAACCGCTGAGAATAGTTTTAATAACGAAATACTGACGTTTCAAGCAGAGTCCTTCATCAGAGTAAAAACTAGAGTGTTGTGTAGGCAGTGTTTTAGATAGAGCAAAGTGAAAAGATGGTAAACTGCTGAGAATAGTTTTAATAACGAAATACTGACGTTTCAAGCAGAGCTCTTCATCAGAGTAAAAACTAGAGTGTTGTGTAGGCAGTGTTTTAGATAGAGCAAAGTGAAAAGATGGTAAACTGCTGAGAATAGTTTTAATAACGAAATACTGACGTTTCAAGCAGAGCCCTTCGTCAAAGTACATTCGCCAGCTTCATGACAGTTGTAAGACAAGCTGCAGATGAAATTCGACTTGTGCGATTTGAGCTGATAAGACCAATAAGGAATACTCGAGGTATCTTATTCAAAATATTATCTCGTAACGTACATATTATCCTGGTACAATATTTCATATGACATCGTTGTGTTTCCCAAAATACGTCAGTTCGTTTAAAACTAACGCCAAATAATCATTCGCACAAAAGCTAAATTTAAATAACTGGTAAATGGTTCAACGAGTTTGTTTACAATATTCAATATTCCGTTTGGACATTGCCCAACCACAAAAAAAAACATACAAAAAAAAAGATAAGCAAGCAGGCATGACAAAACCGATTAAAAACGACGTCTTGCTGAGCGAATACAAGTGAAACATTCAAAGTCAATTCAGAAATTTCAATGCGAGGAACTTACCGAACGATGTTCAATGTCTGTGCTTGTACATGTCTTTATTTAAAGATGTCTTGTATATGAAGTGTTTATCTTTGCAGTTTCAGCAGCCGTGAAGAAGTGAGGCGACACAGGGAGAGACTCTCAGGAATTGCCAAACACTTTAGGTGGTAATAATCTGTGGTAAACGTTGCAGTTAAGCCGTTTGAAGCTTGAGAAGCTTTTGTGGATGTCGAAAATGCAATAAATTATACATGAAGAAGCATTGTAAACATCTGGGGTGAAGAAATTTATTCGCCGCCCATCTGTAAATATTCTGGCAGGTTTATTATAATCACGTTAACAAATGAGTGAGGGTGCCGTGCGGGCGTTGGAGTGCGAGTGAGAGTGAGTCAATATAAGGGAGTAAGTGAGTGAGGTGCCGTGAGGGTGTTGGAGTGAGTGAGAGAGTGAATATACAGTGAGTATAAGTGAGTGAGGGTGCCGTGAGGGTGTTGGAGTGAGTGAGAGAGTGAATATAAAGTGAGTAAGTGAGTGAGGGTGCCGTGAGGGTGTTGGAGTGAGTGAGAGAGTGAATATAAAGTGAGTGAGTGAGTGAGAGTGCCGTGAGGGTGTTGGAGTGAGTGAGAGAGTGAATATAAAGTGAGTGAGTGTGAGGGTGCCGTGAGGGTGTTGGAGTGCGAGTGAGAGAGTGAATATAAAGTGAGTAAGTGAGTGAGGGTGCCGTGAGGGTGCCGTGAGGGTGTTGGAGTGAGTGAGAGAGTGAATATAAAGTGAGTGAGTGAGTGAGAGTGCCGTGAGGGTGTTGGAGTGAGTGAGAGAGTGAATATAAAGTGAGTGAGTGAGTGAGGGTGCCGTGAGGGTGTTGGAGTGAGTGAGAGAGTGAATATAAAGTGAGTAAGTGAGTGAGGGTGCCGTGAGGGTGTTGGAGTGAGTGAGAGAGTGAATATAAAGTGAGTGAGTGAGTGAGAGTGCCGTGAGGGTGTTGGAGTGAGTGAGAGAGTGAATATAAAGTGAGTGAGTGAGTGAGGGTGCCGTGAGGGTGTTGGAGTGAGTGAGAGAGTGAATATAAAGTGAGTGAGTGAGTGAGAGTGCCGTGAGGGTGTTGGAGTGAGTGAGAGAGTGAATATAAAGTGAGTAAGTGAGTGAGAGTGCCGTGAGGGTGTTGGAGTGAGTGAGAGAGTGAATATAAAGTGAGTGAGGGTGCCGTGAGGGTGTTGGAGTGCGAGTGAGAGAGTGAATATAAAGTGACTGAGTGAGTGAGTAAGGATGTCGTGAGGGTGTTGGAGTGAGTGAGAGAGTGAATATAAAGTGAGTGAGTGAGGGTGCCGTGAGGGTGTTGGAGTGCGAGTGAGAGAGTGAATATAAAGTGAGTAAGTGAGTGAGGGTGCCGTGAGGGTGCCGTGAGGGTGCCGTGAGGGTGCCGTGAGGGTGTTGGAGTGTGAGTGAGAGAGTGAATATAAAGTGAGTGAGAGTGCCGTGAGGGTGTTGGAGTGTGAGTGAGAGAGTGAATGTAAAGTGAGTGAGGGTGCCGTGAGGGTGTTGGAGTGCGAGTGAGAGAGTGAATATAAAGTGAGTGAGTGAGGGTGCCGTGAGGGTGTTGGAGTGAGTGAGAGAGTGAATATAAAGTGAGTGAGTGAGTGAGGGTGCCGTGAGGGTGCCGTGAGGGTGCCGTGAGGGTGCCGTGAGGGTGCCGCGAGGGTGCCGCGAGGGTGCCGCGAGGGTGCCGTGAGGGTGTTGGTGTGTGAGTGAGAGAGTGAGTATAAAGTAAGTGAGTGAGTGAGGGTGCCGTGAGGGTGTTGGAGTGAGTGAGAGAGTGAATATAAAGTGAGTAAGTGAGTGAGAGTGCCGTGAGGGTGTTGGAGTGAGTAAGAGAGTGAATATAAAGTGAGTAAGTGAGTGAGTGAGGATGCCGTGAGGGTGTTGGAGTGAGTGAGAGAGAGTGAGTATAAAGTGAGTGAGGATGCCGTGAGGGTGTTGGAGTGAGTGAGAGAGTGAATATAAAGTAAGTGAGTGAGGGTGCCGTGAGGGTGTTGGAGTGAGTGAGAGAGCGGATATAAAGTGAGTAAGTGAGTGAGTGAGAGTGCCGTGAGGGTGTTGGAGTGTGAGTGAGAGAGTGAGTATAAAGTGAGTGAGTGAGTGAGGGTGCCGTGAGGGTGTTGGAGTGAGTGAGAGAGTCAATATAAGGGAGTAAGTGAGTGAGGGTGCCGTGAGGGTGTTGGAGTGAGTGAGAGAGTGAATATAAAGTGAGTGGGTGAGTGAGGGTGCCGTGAGGGTGTGGGAGTGAGTGAGAGAGTGAATATAAAGTGAGTAAGTAAGTGAGTGAGGGTGCCGTGAGGGTGCCGTGAGGGTGTTAGAGTGCGAGTGAGTCAATATATAAAGTGAGTGAGTGAGTGAGTGTGGCGTGAGGGTGTTGGAGTGAGTGAGAGAGTGAATATAAAGTGAGTAACTGAGTGATGATGCCGTGAGATTATGAGAGTTGATGAGAGTTTAGCGGCTAGCGATTTAGAGTTTTGACTGTATTCGTGACTTTTCGTGACAAGAAAAGGCAAGAATGCAAAATATATCTGTCTATTTATTTGTCCAGTACGAGATTGTAAAAATACGAACTTTGTTTACCTCGAAATTCGTTCCGTCTCCCCGCTACGCGCGGTATAAATCCTACAACTCTCGTCAACTCTCATGCATGGTCAACTCTCATCCTCGTTTGACCGGGGCATGAGAGTTGAGAAAACTTTCAGACAAACTCTCGCTTGTCAACTCTCATCAACTCTCATCATGAACTATTTTGCACGTTTGTTAATGTTTGAAAAGCTACGTTTGACTAATTAACTTCCTCGTTTTGACCAATGAAATGCTTGTGTGTTTTTTCACATGGGAATTTCACGTGAACAAATGATTTCACTGCTCAAAACGACGAAGTTAATTAGTCAAACCGTACTGTAAGCTTTTCAAACGTAAACAAACGTGCGAAATTGTTCATGCTTCAAGCTTGAAGGTAAATGGTAGTAAACTACCTTCAAATATCAAATATAATAGCCAGTTACAGTGACTTCTTTAATATAAAATTCATGTTACTTTTCATTGTATAGATGCGAGTGTTTTACTAGGAAATATACAGTCGTATTTTCCATATCCTCACCAGTGAAGATATCGATGACGTCATTTAGAATTTTACCGCTTTTTGCATTGAATATATATAATAAAAAGACATTACACGGTGGCTTGAAGATATGAATTTTATCTTCTCGTGGCGAAAAGAATATTTTACTCATTCGCTACGCTCATTCGTAAAATATTGTTTTCCCCCACTGGAAGAAAATGAATTAGCATTCTTTTCAAACAACCTATTGCAGTAGTTTGAAAGCCCTAAAAGCGCTGAGTTATAAATTAATCAGCACATAAGTTAAACAGGAAGAGAAAAAGCTTTTAAATTCTTTCACCAAGCATACACTTCAAGTTATCTTAATTCCCCAGGTGTATAAGACCTTGTTTTTTTATGCATCCGTGGCTCAGAAGTGTTTAGGGCTTTCAAACTACAACAATAGGTTGTTTGAAACGAATGCTAATTCATTTTCAAAGGGTTCGAATTTTTTTGATACACACTGTACTTGTGAAACAAAAATGCATTTTCACGTCTTCAGGACGACGTAAACGGCGAAAAGGTGAGAAAGATTGACCTCAATACAGACACTGCAATCTTTTTAGCAATACTGCGGCGTTTGGGAAGTCATTAAACTACAACCAGTGACAAAAGTGCTGGGGCACTTCAACCTGAAGGAAACTATTTTCCGCTCCAAGTATCCCCCTGTTCAATGTTGACTCTTTAGGCGTTCATTTCAACGTGGTTTCAACCGTTTACTGACTTCCTTACTTTAAATTCAACATTGAATAGAGAGGGGGAGGAAGGGATATACTTTATTACAAAAATAATTAAAAGAAATATTAGGTAAGCACCAACAATGCAAGATGTCCCAAGGTATTCTGTCACACTGATTGTAGCTTCAAATATCAAATATAATTGTCAGTTAGCCGTGAATTTTTTCAATTATAAAGTTTCGTCCTAGCATCGTAAGGTCCCTGGTAGACAAGGGAAGACGTAGAAGCAATCTACACATGTAAAAACGCGCAAGTTGTTACAGACCTGCAAGCAAGTTGTTACAAGGCTGTTCAACAGGCTGTCACCGTCATGTGTTCCAACTGGCTGTCCCAGTCTGTTAACATGTCTGCAACAGGTTGTTGACAACTTGTAACAAGGTTGATGACTCCAACAGACTGATGACAAGTTGTTCCAACAACCTGTTACCGCTCTGCACTCAACAAGTTGTTAACAGATTGATGCTAACAAGGTTGTAGCAGCTTCTTGAATGAACAGCATTGTTACAACTTGTTCCCAGCCTTGCTACAAGCCTGTTGCGAACACATCATGTTGACAAGCTGTGAGATTTTTACGTGTGTACATCAAGTCCATTGCTTGGTGTGGGTAGCACCGTTTAATAATAACCCATGTTCTGCAAGGAGTTTTTCGTTACGGAAAAACAGAAAAAAGTAGATATATAATTGAAACAAAAGATTTGCTACAGAGAGTTGGTGACTTGTTTTTAATCAATCAACACTTTCTAACAATGGTTCATCGTTTTCTAATCGTTCTTCGTAAACATCGTATTGAGCACATTGGTGAACCTCAACGATATGTTGCATAATTTCAAACTGCCTTGAACATTCGGTATTACAAATACGGCATATATACCTCAGTTTCAGCGGTAGGAAGTCGTTGAGAAGATCTACATTAGCGGTTGGATCTTCACTCATAACCTGGTTTGGTGATTCTGTTCCAAGCTTAGTGTTACTATCGAATGATTTCGAAACGAAAGTGGAGTCAGTAGAGCTTGACATTGTCCTTGCAATTACGCTAACACGTTGTACTTGAGGATTACTTAGATTTGAGTTCAATGGTTTCTTAATCAACGCTGCTGGTGTTTTCTGAGAACAGTTGTTGGAACAGCAATGAGATCTTGCCATATGACTTTTGTACCCACTACAGAATCGGAACTTGGTTCCACAGTCCAAACATTGATACGGTTTGATCCCAGAATGAATCCTGAGGTGTGTTGTCAAGTTCTGCGACTGGTTAAACTGTCGTCCACACTCTGGGCATCTAAACGGCTTCTCCCCCGAATGAATTCGTAAATGGACCTTCAGGTTTTGTTGCTGGTCGAAACTCTTCTCACAGAATTGACAAGGGTATTTTTTGCCGCCATCATGGCGTTGGAGATGTTGTCTGAGAGAGTCACGGCGTGAGAGTAACTGACCACATTCAGGGCAACCAAACGGTTTCTTTTTGCAATCCAATCGACGATGCTTCGAGAGATCTTTCTCCCAGCGAAAACACTCATTGCAGTTTTTACAAACAAAACGAAACATTGTCTCACTGGTCATTTCTGGTGCAGTCAACAACACGCTGTCCATGTTACGTTCAGTCAAGGCAAATCACCTTCGTTGTCGTCTATTGTTTACAAGATCACACTGAGTGGAAGCCTATCCCCTTTCCGGCGCGTGACCGGAAATTACGTCAATCGTTTGCATTACAACTAAAACCGGATGTGTTAGAAGTAATATTGGCACAAGGGAGCACGTTAGAATGTGATAGTTCTTGTATAAAATGAACTAAACTTTACTTACCAACTTTAAGTTGTTGACGTTTTGTGCGAGTCGCCGAGTTCGATAAAACCGCTGACGATATGAACCACCGACGAGCGAGCCGAATACTCTCCGAAGATACACGAGGGCGGAGCGGGAAGGGAAAAGAGAAGGGGAGTGAAACTACTGAGCACGTGATGACTTTCAGCCAATAAAATTGTTCATTTAGAAATAGCTTTTCTCCGCATGCTCGTAGCAACCTTTCTCGGGTCGCCGTTAGATCATATTAGAGAGCTTAAGCATACAGGCGTTTTAGAGCCACGGACGGCGATTGAATTCAATAGCATTTTGCATTCAAAACAATGATAATGAGCAATTTAAAATTCCAAGAGCAAAGAGAACGCCGTCGTCGTTCTACAGAAGACGCCATTGAGAGCATTTTAACGTTCTTGAGACGACGGGAACTTCTAGAACGTTGAGGCCTGTCATCGTTGTTTTACAACAATGAGACATGCTTTTAAAGTAGACTGAAACTTGTATTTTGAGGGGGATAATTTTTTTACATTACAATATAAAATAAAGGATCTGTATTTTTATAAAAAGATGAAATTTAACCTTATAAGCTAATAGTTTAGATATGTGACTATTCATAGCCTTTGTTTTGGGTTAAAAAAGTCTTTTCAAAGAATACGCGGTTCAATAGTTCTGTATTGTATTCCTGCTCTTCCGGTCACCGTCCGTGTCTCAAAAACGACTAATATGCTTAAGCTCTCTATTGAGTTAACGTACAGTGACGTCAGAGTTTTACAGCAGCGGAAGTATCATGATGCTGGATTAGCACTATACACTAGATTAGACGTCAGAACTTTCATAAGGGCAGTTATTGTTTCTTTCAAAGGAGGAATTAATTACTCAATGCGCATGCTTTCGAAGATTTTAAGAAAGAAACTTGCACCGCATGGCGATGTGTTTACAAGGAATCGAATTTTGGTAAAGACGCAATCAGCCAATCAACGAAATTACCAATTGCGAAATTACTACTGACAGTAATGACGTTGCGAGGCGGCGAATCGGTGGAAGTTCGACAAGAATCCCCCCAAAAAGGTTGCTATGCCGGGCACACTTCAGCTTTCTGTTTGTCATCAGACATTTAATATTTTGTTTGTCAATCTTCTTTCCAACAATTGATCAACCAGCGAAAGAGTATACGCGTATTTTGAGACGTATCTTGACGGACTTGACAATTAAATTACTTTTAACATATATTAGGCAAATGCACCTAAACATGAGAAATCGGTTTGCCTTCCTCCGCCGTTTTTAAAGTGCAAGTTGAACTCCAACTGCAAGGCAGGCTAACTCCAAAGTATCATATCTCAATACTTCCGCTGCTATAAAAATTCTGACGTCACTGTACGTTAACTCAATATGATCTAACGCCGACCCCTTTCTCGTAGCAGTAGATACTAGATCGAGCCAAATACACTAAAACTATCATATTCTACGACTCGTTAAGTAACTACTAACTACCCTATTAAAGTTCTTGTAAGAATTTTATTAAAAAGAATGAATAGTTTTAACACAAAAGGATCAGTATTCGTACTGGTCGATCGTTCCACAAACTCGTCTCCTCTTCTCGCACGAACTCACGAAGGAAATAAATGAAACAAAACTTCCCAAAATTTGAACGATTCAGTTGGTTGACCTTGCAATCTAACTCCTTTTGTATATGTTGTGGGCTTCTTCAGTATTGAGATCATATCCTGGAGCGTCGGCAAACAAACCCGCGATGGCGCGATTCTGACAATAAAAATTCAAAATGACTTATAACTTATTCATGAAAGCCAACGGTTTTCTCATCAGAGTCCAAATTGATAAATCATTCAACGAAAACAACTTACGTCCTGCTGTGAATATCACGAAGATCTGTTGTCTCGGTATTCGTATATAATTGTTGTAAATAGCAACACTCTATGTGCATAGCAACGTGCTACGAGCATCGTCGAAAGAAATCCCGTAGTTGCACTCATAGAGATCATATAAATACTAGAGGGGGCATTGGCGGGAAAATTTGGTAACCACATGGGGGTCGCCATTACCTATGGTATTTCAGTCAATTGGTTGGCAAACGTACTAGACCCAGTCCTTTGCCAACCAACGCGCCTAATGTTTGCCTCCTAAAAAATCCAAGATGGCGGCGTTCAATTGGTTACCCGTGGTTGGCTGAAACTAAGATAGGATGCCCCCTCTAGTATTTATATGATCTCTATGGTTGCACTCCCCTTCTCTTTTCCCTTCCAGCTCCGCCCTCGTGTATCTTCGGAGAGTATTCGGCTCGCTCGTCGGGGGCTCATATCGTCAGCGGTTTTATCGAACTCGGCGACTCGCACAAAACGTCAACAACTTAAAGTTGGTAAGTAAAGTTTAGTTCATTTTATACAAGAACTATCACATTCTAACGTTCTCCCTTGATTGGCATTTCACTTGATTACAGCATGATTACAGATGTCTAAGGGATTTTTGGTGAGCCCGGTTTGCCGGTGTCCCGGTATTCCCCCCCCCCCCCCCCCCCCCCACCCAAAAAAAAAAATATGCCCCCTCTTCGGAAATTTGTTCCCCCCTCAGAATGATTCCTTACAGGATAATTGATATACGTGTAATGTGGACAAAACTTTTTAAAAGTAAAAAATATATATTTCTGAAGGGTCCTACTATAATTACTGCCCGAGACGGTATACATCTATATTAGAGGCCTTAAATAATAAAGAATCGACTGCACATTTACGGCACACCGCAAACTGCAGTTCGAAATCAGCAGTTAGCCGTTAGAAGTTAGGACAAGTTGTATGTTCAGACTGAAAGCTTCCGTTTGTGATTTGCCGTATATAAGTATGTTCGATTTATACTGAAAGGTCTCCCACGGCGCCATTGAAATGTTAATCGCAGTCGGCAATGATTAATGTATTTGTTTTTCTATTTTTGAAACCGAGTGCTTCGGAGAAAAAACCGTGCTGAAATAGTGCCTTTTCAGAGTATGCCAGACCCGAGGTTTGTTTTAACGCTTTGAAACATCAGCTCAACGATGTTACAACCAATAAAAAAACCCGAAACTTGAACATCTATTTAATAAATTGGAAATTCAGCATGACCATGACCATGACCACTGACGAAATTGAAATTCTAATGCACTTCCGCGAGCTGGCTTTCGGACGTTCTCTTTCATTATTTTGACACCAAAACTATCGAATAACGTGGAACAGTCTGATAGCCATATGCACTCAGTAAGAGAAAATAACAGACGTCTACGAAATTGGACTTCGCAAAAAATGGAGGCGTATGAAAAGGAAGAGGCACACTATATATATATATATATATATATGCACGGCACACTATATATATATATATATATATATATATATATATATATATATATATATATATATATATATATATATATATATATTTGTGAAATTCATTACTAATTCATGAGTTTTGCAGCCAATCCAATTTCAGAAATTACGTCACATGTATACCCCTGCAAACCCCATACAAACTAAAACCAATGATGCTAATTAGTTACAACCACTAGTGGATGTATACTCTTCTGATACAACCACTAATAGCTAACCACTTGTAACTAATTAGTATCTCAATATCCCAAAGGGATTTTTACTATTCATTCATTTAACAAGTTGTTTACAACACTCGCGTCCTTGTTGTATTGAATATACAATCACTCGCCTTCGGCTCGTGATTGTATATTCAATACAACACGGCCGCTCGTGTTGTAAACATTACATATATATATATATATATATACATACATATATATATATACATATATATATATATATATATATATATATATATATATATATATATATATATATATATATATATCAATATATATATATATCAATATATATATCAATATATATCAATATATCAATATATATCAATATATCAATATATATCAATATATATATATATATATATATATATATATATATATATATATATATACATATATATATATATATATATATATATATATATATATATATATATATATATATATATATATATATATATATATATATATATATATATATATATATATATATATATATATAGCATGTTCTAAGGATTTAGGGTGAAGGAAAATTCGAGTGTAGAATATATACATTTTTTAAGACCAAACCGGGAGCAGTTGCGAAAAATGCAACTACACAGGCCCTCCGGCAGGAATTGAACCCACGACCTTGCGATTCTAGTACAATGCTCTGACCACTGAGCCACGGAGGCCGTTGCCGAGAGCTTGATCGCGAGTTCTGTATATATAATAAGGTGGTAATGCCAGGAGAGAATTGGGTATATTATAAATGATATTGGGCATTTCACTCGATTACATTACATTTCGAGTGAAATGCCCAATATCATTTATAATATACCCAATTCTCTCCTGGCATTACCACCTTATTATATATATATATATATATATATATATATATATATATATATATATATATATATATATATATATACGTACATATTTAAAACACTCAGGCCTGGTTGTATCATTTGATAGTTGTATATAATATGTGAGTATAAAGTGAGTGAGGGTGCCGTGAGGGTGTTGGAGTGAGTGAGAGAGTGAATATAAAGGAAGTAAGTGAGTGAGGGTGCCGTGAGGGTGTTGGAGTGAGTGAGAGAGTGAATATAAAGGAAGTAAGTGAGTGAGGGTGCCGTGAGGGTGTTTGAGTGAGTGAGAGTGAATATAAAGTGAGTGAGTGAGTGAGTGAGGGTGCCGTGAGGGTGTTGGAGTGAGTGAGAGAGTGAATATAAAGTGAGTGAGTGAGCGAGGGTGCCGTGAGGGTGTTGGAGTGCGAGTGAGAGAGTGAATATAAAGTGAGTGAGTGAGTGAGTGAGTGAGTGAGGGTGCCGTGAGGGTGTTGGAGTGAGTGAGAGTGAATATAAAGTGAGTGAGTGAGTGAGGGTGCCGTGAGGGTGTTGGAGTGAGTGAGAGTGAATATAAAGTGAGTGAGTGAGTGAGTGAGTGAGTGAGTGAGTGAGTGAGTGAGTGAGTGAGTGAGTGAGTGAGTGAGTGAGTGAGTGAGTGAGTGAGTGAGTGAGTAAGTGAGTGAGGGTGCCGTGAGGGTGTTGGAGTGAGTGAGAGTGAATATAAAGTGAGTGAGTGAGTGAGTGAGGGTGCCGTGAGGGTGTTGGAGTGAGTGAGAGTGAATATAAAGTGAGTGAGTGAGTGAGTGAGTGAGTGAGTGAGTGAGTGAGTGAGTGAGTGAGTGAGGGTGTTGGAGTGAGTGAGAGTGAATATAAAGTAAGTAAGTGAGTGAGGGTGCCGTGAGGGTGTTGGAGTGAGTGAGAGTGAATATAAAGTGAGTAAGTGAGTGAGTGTGGCGTGAGGGTGTTGGAGTGAGTGAGAGAGTGAATATAAAGTGAGTAACTGAGTGATGGTGCCGTGAGATTATGAGAGTTGATGAGAGTTTAGCGGCTAGCGATTTAGAGTTTTGACTGTATTCGTGACTTTTCGTGACAAGAAAAGGCAAGAATGCAAAATATATCTGTCTATTTATTTGTCCAGTACGAGATTGTAAAAATACGAACTTTGTTTACCTCGAAATTCGTTCCGTCTCCCCGCTACGCGCGGTAAATCCTACAACTCTCGTCAACTCTCATGCATGATCAACTCTCATCAACTCTCATCCTCGTTTGACCGGGGCATGAGAGTTGAGAAAACTTTCAGACAAACTCTCGCTTGTCAACTCTCATCAACTCTCATCAACTCTCATCGTGAACTATTTTGCACGTTTGTTAATTTTGAAAAGCTACGTTTGACTAATTAGCTTCCTCGTTTTGACCAATGAAATGCTTGTGTGTTTTTTCACATGGGAATTTCACGTGAACAAATATGCATTTCACTGCTCAAAACGACGAAGTTAATTAGTCAAACGTAAGCTTTTCAAACGTAAACAAACTTGCGAAATTGTTCATGCTTCAAGCTTGAAGGTAAATGGTAGTAAACTACCTTCAAATATCAAATATAATAGCCAGTTACAGTGACTTCTTTAATATAAAATTCGTGTTACTTTTTATTGTATAGATGCGAGTGTTTTACTAGGAAATATACAGTGTCGTATTTTCCATATCCTCACTAGTGAAGATAACGATGACGTCATTTAGAATTTTACCGCTTTTTGCATTGAATCTATGTAATAAAAAGAACATTTATTACACGGTGGCTTGAAGATATGAATTTTATCTTCTCGTGGTGAAAAGAATATTTTACTCATTCGCTACGCTCATTCGTAAAATATTGTTTTCCCCTACTCGAAGAAAATGAATTAGCATTCTTTTCAAACAACCTATTGTAGTAGTTTCAAAGCCCTAAAAGCGCTGAGTTATAAATTAATCAGCACATAAGTTAAACAGGAAGAGAAAAAGCTTTTAAATACTTTCACCCATGCATACACTTCAAGTTACTTAATTTCCCAGGTGTATAAGACCTTGTTTTTTTATGCATCCTTGGCTCAGAAGTATTTAGGGCTTTCAAACTACAACAATAGGTTGTTTGAAACGAATGCTAATTCATTTTCAAAGGGTTCGAATTTTTTTGATACACACTGTACTTGTGAAACAAAAATGCATTTTCACGTCTTCAGGACGACGTCAACGGCGAAAAGATGAGAAAGATTGACCTCAATACAGACACTGCAATCTTTTTAGCAATACTGCGGCGTTTGGGAAGTCATTAAACTACAACCAGTGACAAAAGTGCTGGGGCACTTCACCCTGAAGGAAACTATTTTCCGCTCCAAGTATCCCCCTGTTCAATGTTGACTCTTTAGGCGTTCATTTCAACGTGGTTTCAACCGTTTACTGACTTCCTTACTTTAAATTCAACATTGAATAGAGAGGGGGAGGAAGGGATATACTTTATTACAAAAATAATTGAAAGAAATATTAGGTAAGCACCAACAATGCAAGATGTCCCAAGGTATTCTGTCACACTGATTGTAGCTTCAAATATCAAATATAATTGTCAGTTAGCCGTGAATTTTTTCAATTATAAAGTTTCGTCCTAGCATCGTAAGGTCCCTGGTAGACAAGGGAAGACGTACAAGCAATCTACACATGTAAAAACGCACAAGTTGTTACAGACCTGCAAGCAAGTTGTTACAAGGCTGTTCAACAGGCTGTCACCGTCATGTGTTCCAACTGGCTGTCCCAGTCTGTTAACATGTCTGCAACAGGTTGTTGACAACTTGTAACAAGGCTGATGACTCCAACAGACTGATGACAAGTTGTTCCAACAACCTGTTACCGCTCTGCACTCAACAAGTTGTTAACAGATTGATGCTAACAAGGTTGTAGCAGCTTCTTGAATGAACAGCATTGTTACAACTTGTTCCCAGCCTTGCTACAAGCCTGTTGCGAACACATCATGTTGACAAGCTGTGAGATTTTTACGTGTGTACATCAAGTCCATTGCTGGTATGGGTCGCACCGTTTAATAATAACCCATGTTCTGCAAGGAGTTTTTCGTTACGGAAAAACAGAAAAAAGGAGATATATAATTGAAACAAAAGATTTGCTACAGAGAGTTGGTGACTTGTTTTTAATCAATCAACACTTTCTAACAATGGTTCATCGTTTTCTAATTGTTCTTCGTAAACATCGTATTGAGCACATTGGTGAACCTCAACGATATGTTGCATAATTTCAAACTGCCTTGAACATTCAGTATTACAAATACGGCATATATACCTCAGTTTCAGCGGTAGGAAGTCATTGAGAAGATCTACATTAGCGGTTGGATCTTCACTCATAACCTGGTTTGGTGATTCTGTTCCAAGCTTAGTGTTACTATCGAAAGATTTCGAAACGAAAGTGGAGTCAGTAGAGCTTGACTTTGTCCTTGCAATTACGCTAACACGTTGTACTTGAGGATTACTTAGATTTGAGTTCAATGGTTTCTTAATCAACGCTGCTGGTGTTTTCTGAGAACAGTTGTTAGAACAGCAATGAGATCTTGCCATATGACTTTTGTACCCACTACAGAATCGGAACTTGGTTCCACAGTCCAAACATTGATACGGTTTGATCCCAGAATGAATCCTGAGGTGTGTTGTCAAGTTCTGCGACTGGTTAAACTGTCGTCCACACTCTGGGCATCTAAACGGCTTCTCCCCCGAATGAATTCGTAAATGGACCTTCAGGTTTTGTTGCTGGTCGAAACTCTTCTCACAGAATTGACAAGGGTATTTTTTGCCGCCATCATGGCGTTGGAGATGTTGTCTGAGAGAGTCACGGCGTGAGAGTAATTGACCACATTCAGGGCAACCAAACGGTTTCTTTTTGCAATCCAATCGACGATGCTTCGAGAGATCTTTCTCCCAGCGAAAACACTCATTGCAGTTTTTACAAACAAAACGAAACATTGTCTCACTGGTCATTTCTGGTGGAGTCAACAACACGCTGTCCATGTTACGTTCAGTCAAGGCAAATCACCTTCGTTGTCGTCTATTGTTTACAAGATCACACTGAGTGGAAGCCTATCCCCTTTCCGGCGCGTGACCGGAAATTACGTCAATCGTTTGCATTACAACTAAAACCGGATGTGTTAGAAGTAATATTGGCACAAGGGAGCACGTTAGAATGTGATAGTTCTTGTATAAAATGAACTAAACTTTACTTACCAACTTTAAGTTGTTGACGTTTTGTGCGAGTCGCCGAGTTCGATAAAACCGCTGACGATATGAGCCACCGACGAGCGAGCCGAATACTCTCCGAAGATACACGAGGGCGGAGCGGGAAGGGAAAAGAGAAGGGGAGTGAAACTACTGAGCACGTGATGACTTTCAGCCAATAAAATTGTTCATTTAGAAATAGCTTTTCTCCGCATGCTCGTAGCAACCTTTCTCGTTACAAGATCGAGCCAAATACACTAAAACTATCATATTCTACGACTCGTTAAGTAACTACTATACTAACTACCCTATTAAAGTTCTTGTAAGAATTTCATTAAAAAGAATGAATAGTTTTAACACAAAAGGATCAGTATTCGTACTGGTCGATCGTTCCACAAACTCGTCTCCTCTTCTTCTCGCACGAACTCACGAAGGAAATAAATGAAACAAAAACTTCCCAAAATTTGAACGATTCAGTTGGTTGACCTTGCAATCTAACTCCTTTTGTATATGTTGTGGGCTTCTTCGGTATTGAGATCATACTCCTGGAGCGTCGACAAACAAACCCGCGATGGCGCGATTCTGACAATAAAAATTCAAAATGACTTATAACTTATTCATGAAGCCAACGGTTTTCTCATCAGAGTCCAAATTGATAAATCATTCAACGAAAACAACTTACGTCCTGCTGTGAATATCACGAAGATCTGTTGTCTCGGTATTCGTATATAATTGTTGTAAATAGCAACACTCTTTGTGCATAGCAACACTCTATGTGCATAGCAACGTGCTACGAGCATCGTCGAAAGAAATCCCGTAGTTGCACTCATAGAGATCATATAAATACTAGAGGGGGCATTGGCGGGAAAATTTGGTAACCACATGGGGGTCGCCATTACCTATGGTATTTCAGTCAATTGGTTGGCAAACGTACTAGACCCAGTCCTTTGCCAACCAACGCGCCTAATGTTTGCCTCCTAAAAAATCCAAGATGGCGGCGTTCAATTGGTTACCCGTGGTTGGCTGAAACTAAGATAGGATCCCCCCTCTAGTATTTATATGATCTCTATGGTTGCACTCCCCTTCTCTTTTCCCTTCCCGCTCCGCCCTCGTGTATCTTCGGAGAGTATTCGGCTCGCTCGTCGGGGGCTCATATCGTCAGCGGTTTTATCGAACTCGGCGACTCGCACAAAACGTCAACAACTTAAAGTTGGTAAGTAAAGTTTAGTTCATTTTATACAAGAACTATCACATTCTAACGTTCTCCCTTGATTGGCATTTCACTTGATTACAGCATGATTACAGATGTCTAAGGGATTTTTGGTGAGCCCGGTTTGCCGGTGTCCCGGTAAATTCCCCCCCCCCCCCACCCAAAAAAAAAATATGCCCCCTCTTCGGAAATTTGTTCCCCCCTCAGAATGATTCCTTACAGGATAATTGATATACGTGTAATGTGGACAAAACTTTTTAAAAGTAAAAAATATATATTTCTGAAGGGTCCTACTATAATTACTGCCCGAGACGGTATACATCTATATTAGAGGCCTTAAATAATAAAGAATCGACTGCACATTTACGGCACACCGCAAACTGCAGTTCGAAATCAGCAGTTAGCCGTTAGAAGTTAGGACAAGTTGTATGTTCAGACTGAAAGCTTCCGTTTGTGATTTGCCGTATATAAGTATGTTCGATTTATACTGAAAGGTCTCCCACGGCGCCATTGAAATGTTAATCGCAGTCGGCAATGATTAATGTATTTGTTTTTCTATTTTTGAAACCGAGTGCTTCGGAGAAAAAACAGTGCTGAAATAGTGCCTTTTTCAGAGTATGCCAGACCCGAAAACCGAGGTTTGTTTCAACGCTTTGAAACATCAGCTCAACGATGTTACAATCAATAAAAAAAACGAAACTTGAACATCTATTTAACTAATAAATTGGAAATTCAGCATGACCATGACCATGTGTTGACCACTGACGAAACTGAAATTCTAATGCACTTCCGCGAGCTGGCTTTCGGACGTTCTCATTCATTATTTTGACACCAAAACTATCGAATAACGTGGAACAGTCTGATAGCCATATGCACTCAGTAAGAGAAAATATCAGACGTCTATACGAAATTGGACTTCGCAAAAAATGGAGGCGTATGAAAAGGAAGAGGCACACTATATACTGTATATGCACGGCACACTATATCAATATATATATCAATATATATATATATATATATATATATATATATATATATATATATATATATATATATATTATAAATGATATTGGGCATTTCACTCGATTACATAGCATGTTCTAAGGATTTAGGGTGAGGGAAAATTCGAGTGTAGATATATATATATATATATATATATATATATATATATATATATATATATATATATATATATATATATATATATATATAAAAGGCTTCTAGGACAGCGTCGGCCACGGTTGAAATCCAAATATTACCAGTCGAGCGAAGGCCCTTCGTCAGGAGAAATTTCTCCTGACGAAGGGCCTTCGCTCGAAACGTCGAGAATTTCTCCTGACGAAGGGCCTTCGCTCGAAACGTCGAGAAATTTTTTCTCTGTTTTTCAGGCCAACGTGACTTAACCCTGGTAATATATATATATATATATATATATATATATATATATATATATATATATACATACATACATACATACATACATACATGCATGCATGCATGCATGCATGCATGCATGCATGCATGCATGTATGTATGTATGTATGTATGTATGTATGTATGTATGTATGTATGTATGTATGTATGTATGTATGTATGTATGTATGTATGTATGTATGTATGTATGTATGTATGTATATATATATATATATATATATATATATATATATATATGTAATGTTTACAACACGAGCGGCCGTGTTGTATTGAATATACAATCACGAGCCGAACAAAACTCATGAATTAGTAATGATTTCACAAATATATATATATATATATATATATATATATATATATATATATATATATATACTATAGACGATGTAGTAAAAACCGTTGGCAGAGTGCTCGATGGAAATCCAGAGCATGTAACGAGCAATTTGACCAGTGGAAAACACACGCCCTACACCAAACCTAACAATGTACCCTTGTACATCCACAACAAGTCCAACCACCCACCCGTAATTATCAAGAACATCCCAGAATCCATCAACAAACGTCTCTCCGATATTTCGTCTGACGAAGAATCATTCAACCGTGCAGCACCCCTGTACCAGAGATCCCTTGAAAACAGTGGGTACAGTCATCAACTCAAATTTCGACCTTCGCCATCACCAAGTGTGCCTACTAACCAACAGAGGAAACGACATAGAAACGTGACATGGTACAACCCACCATATAGCAAGAACGTCGCCACCAACATCGGCCAGACATTCCTCAAGATTCTTGACGAAGAATTTCATAACAAACGCAGTTTACATAAAATTTTCAACAGAAATACAGTCAAAATTAGCTACACCTGCATGAACAACATTAAACAGACTATTGACGGACATAACAAAACTATTCTTACAAAGACCGACCAACATAAACCCAACGAATGCAACTGCAGAAAACGCGACAACTGTCCTTTGCTTGGCCAATGCCTTACAAAATCAGTTGTATACCAAGCTACAGTAACCACCAACGACAACAAACCTAACCAAACATACGTCGGCCTCACTGCAAATACCTTCAAAACGAGATTCACCAACCACAAAACCTCATTCAAGTACCGAGAAAAGAAACACTCTACCGAACTAAGCAAACATGTCTGGGAGCTTAAAGATAAGAATGTTGACTTTAACATTAAATGGAAACTTCTTAAACAAGCTAGACCTTACAGCAACACTTCAAATAGATGCAGCCTATGTCTTTGGGAGAAGTACTTCATTATTTGTAAACCTTCTCTGGCCACCCTGAACAAACGTAACGAACTCGTGTCATCATGCAGACATGCTGATAAATTTCTCCTCAGGAACTTTGTAACATAATTTCACAATATATATTTAATACGGCTCCTTATACTTAATACTTATTATAAGCCTTCCGGGACCTGCTCTTGTTCATTTTTTAATTTTTCTTTTGACAACCACTTATCTATTAGTTCAAGTGGATTATTCATGACGTTTATAGTATAACATTACATGCATAAAAACGGTTACATTTTGAAAATTTTGAAAATTCAAACTAACAAATGAACGTTAAGAACTTTAACAAGCTTCCTTATCTAGATTCTTATATAATTCTCTGTGTAATTACATCTTAGTCATTAGACCATTTTATCTGAAGAGTACCACACCATACGCGTGTGGCACGAAACTAACTAGTAATAAAATGTCTAATCACAACTGTTGAGTCTTTGAACTTTTTATATATATATATATATATATATATATATATATATATATATATATATATATATATATATATACACATACATACATACACACACACACACATATGTATATAAATGTGTATTTTATATAATATCTATATAATGTATATAATATGTGTGTACATTAATATGTATACATACATATACATTACTACAAAAATGTTGTTTCATGTTTCTCAGAGTTTCCCACAGAATTACCTTTCACTTCAGATATCAATCATATCTGCATGAGTACCTGTGACAATATGTTAGCCAGTCTATTGTTATCACAGATACAATACTATAGTCACTATATTTTTTCGGCATACTGTAAAACCCGGACTGGACTGGACTGGACTGGACTCAAAAATCTGTAAAACCCGGACTCAACAATCTGTAAAACCCGGACTAATATTTTTAACCAACGGGGGGTCCCACTAATGCTTGTAAATACCTGGGGGGGGGGGGGGGTCATAATGGGCTTTGAATGAACGGGGGGTTGACGTGACTTAAACTCGGAGATGAAACATAATCTCCGATCAAATACGTCTGCTCACTTGTCGCTAATAAACAGGGAGGCGTGCATGTATAGCAATTTAGGATAATGACTCGGTCACGCCAAGAACGACAAAGCTTTTAGTAATATAGTAAGGTTAGATATACTGCCGAAACAGAGAACGTAGGACTCTAACGTTTCGAGCGAAGGCCCTTCGTCAGAGAGCAACGTGGAAACACGTTTCTCTCTGACGAAGGGCCTTCGCTCGAACGTTAGACTCCTTCGTTCTCTGTTTCGGCAGTATATCTAACCTTACTATATTTCGATTGTTGTTTCTACACTGCCTACGCAGCACGCTACTTTTATTAAAGCCGGCTTTTAGTATGCGTGCAGAATTTCGGAATTTTATATAGTTTTACCAAGGACTAAACGCTAATATACAACATAGACAAATTGTGGCCAAGCTGCATGGCGTAGTAAGTCAGTTATTTTAAGAGTTCACTGAGTGCTAAAGCAAAGATGATCATATTTACACCTCACATTCCGGCATTGCCTGTTAGCTGCAGGCTAGTTTCCTTAGCTCTGTTCTCAGTAAGATTAAAAAATATTCAAGTTTTCTTTTGCTATTAATACGTGGCTATGACTGACGCAATATAATTATCACGATTCACGACACCGGTAGTCAAAACAGAAGCGCTTGCGAAGAAAGAAAATAGGCATACAGGAAAACCAAGCGTTCTGCTTTTACTTTTTTTAATGCGCATTGGACTGCAAATTTGACTACAAATTGAAATCGCTGTTGTAAACACTGGTGATTTTGTTGCGATTTGTTGGGCAATTTCTAAACAACTGCACTAATAATACCACAGTCTGCAGTATACTAACTTTTGGTCTTTCCTAATTTTAAAGTTTCCCATTTGGACTCCTCGCGGCCTCTTCCTCAGTCTGAGTTGTTTACTTGAGTAATGCTATAATAGCGTTGGCTTGGTGTCAGCTAAAAGTTTAGGTTAGATTTCTTGGGGAAATAGCAGTTAATTTAAACATGTTCAAAATACATGAAATCGTTTTAAATTCGCAGTGGAAAAGAAATTGCGGTAAAATTGTCAGATGATGTTATAAAAACTGCAACAAACCGTAAACTTTAATCTTTATGTTTATGCTTACTGTGACAGTTTTAATCTGTTCTTTTGTATTTAATCTGTTCTTTTTGTATAACAGAGCTACTCCAGGCCAAAACAATGTTTGCAGACAGTTTCTTTGATACCTTCTTTTCTTTAGACTATATCAAGTTATTTTAAAACAGATTGTGCATGTATATTATCATCGCTTTAAATGTACATCTAAATGAGCCTTTCTGGCCTCGTTATAAAGCAAATTAAGATCCTTTTGAATCGCGGACACCAAATTGTGTATCCCAGAAGAGCGCATTCTTTCTCCCTGGGTTAGTACAAGTACCACAAGATCTCAGGCCGCATCTCGATGATAACCACGTGACAGCGCTTCGTGACAGACTAAATGTACATTGATACAAAAGAAAAACAGTTTTCTTTTAATATTTATGAATATTTTATTATACAGTTTAATGTTGGTTCTTGTTATTGTTTTACGTTTAATATTTTGTAATAGATCAGAACTTGGTGTCAAGAATTATAAGTCTATAGACCACTTTCATAATAGCCATTAATTTGAATATTCTTAATTTTATGTGCATTTTAATAAGCCTTTCTGGCCCCGTTTGTGTCCGCGATTCAAAAGGATCTTAATTTGCTTTATAACGAGGCCAGAAAGGCTCATTTAGATGTACATTTAAAGCGATGATAATATACATGCACAATCTGTTTTAATATAACTTGATATAGTCTAAAGAAAAGAAGGTATCAAAGAAACTGTCTGCAAACATTGTTTTGGCCTGGAGTAGCTCTGTTATACAAAAAGAACAGATTAAATACAAAAAGAACAGATTAAAACTGTCACAGTAAGCATAAACATAAAGATTAAAGTTTACGGTTTGTTGCAGTTTTTATAACATCATCTGACAATTTTACCGCAAATTCTTTTCCACTGCGAATTTAAAACGATTTCATGTATTTTGAACATGTTTAAATTAACTGCTATTTCCCCAAGAAATCTAACCTAAACTTTTAGCTGACACCAAGCCAACGCTATTATAGCATTACTCAAGTAAACAACTCAGACTGAGGAAGAGGCCGCGAGGAGTCCAAATGGGAAACTTTAAAATTAGGAAAGACCAAAAGTTAGTATACTGCAGACTGTGGTATTATTAGTGCAGTTGTTTAGAAATTGCCCAACAAATCGCAACAAAATCACCAGTGTTTACAACAGCGATTTCAATTTGTAGTCAAATTTGCAGTCCAATGCGCATTAAAAAAAAGTAAAAGCAGAACGCTTGGTTTTCCTGTATGCCTATTTTCTTTCTTCGCAAGCGCTTCTGTTTTGACTACCGGTGTCGTGAATCGTGATAATTATATTGCGTCAGTCATAGCCACGTATTAATAGCAAAAGAAAACTTGAATATTTTTTAATCTTACTGAGAACAGAGCTAAGGAAACTAGCCTGCAGCTAACAGGCAATGCCGGAATGTGAGGTGTAAATATGATCATCTTTGCTTTAGCACTCAGTGAACTCTTAAAATAACTGACTTACTACGCCATGCAGCTTGGCCACAATTTGTCTATGTTGTATATTAGCGTTTAGTCCTTGGTAAAACTATATAAAATTCCGAAATTCTGCACGCATACTAAAAGCCGGCTTTAATAAAAGTAGCGTGCTGCGTAGGCAGTGTAGAAACAACAATCGAAATATAGTAAGGTTAAGATATACTGCCGAAACAGAGAACGAAGGAGTCGCGCGCGTTCGAGCGAAGGCCCTTCGTCAGAGAGAAACGTGTTTCCAACGTTGCTCTCTGACGAAGGGCCTTCGCTCGAAACGTTAGACTCCTACGTTCTCTGTTTCGGCAGTATATCTAACCTTATACTATATTACTAAAAGCTTTGTCGTTCTTGGCGTGACCGAGTGACCGAGTCATTATCCTAAATTGCTATACATGCACGCCCCCCTGTTTATTAGCGACAAGTGAGTAGACGCATTTGATCGGAGATTATGTTTCATCTCCGAGTTTAAGTCACGTCAACCCCCCGTTCATTCAAAGCCCATTATGACCCCCCCGGGTATTTACAAGCATTAGTGGGACCCCCCGTTGGTTAAAAATATTAGTCCGGGTTTTACAGATTTTTGAGTCCAGTCCAGTCCAGTCCAGTCCGGGTTTTACAGTATGCCTATTTTTTCTGAACAGTTCAATATGCATGCGACTACATTATACAATCTTAACCTATACAACGAAGAAACTATAATAACAATCTATGATATAATAACAACAGTGGTGAAGCCAAGCATAGCAAATGGTCATGCTATGCAAATTTAAACTAATCAACATATTTTGAAATCTAGTGAATAAGTGAAATATATAGCCTATATCTGTCAACACAATTATCACGAAATTAAAATGCAACAAATTAAACATTATATTTAATAGCAATCTTACTAAGTGGAACTAAAAATTTCCAACAAAACAAGAGTTGGTGGATAATACTTTGTTAAATGTCTGAATATGTAGATTATTTTAAATTTGCATAGCATGCCATTATTTTAGTTAGTTTGCTACTGGATAACAATAATGTCAAATTAGAGTTTACTTTTTGGTTTTCTCAAACATCATCATGTCAAAGTTTTAGTTTTTCCCGGTTGAACCATACCCATCTGCTCCCCTCGTTGTTTCATCAAAGCCGTCGGTACTTTGCTCCACGCGTTTCTGTATTATTTACTGTTTGTAAACAACGGCTTGACTCTAAATTGAAAGAGCCAGGGAAGTTTACAACAAGGATTTTGTTGAAGAAGCGAAGCCAAGAAGGGAGTAATGAAACCCCGGTTTAGATTGCGTTAGGCTACAGTGGCAAAGAAAGGAAATCTCAACCCGCGAAGGTGGACAGGTTGTATGTATATGGATTTTTCATGTTTGATACTCGACCTCATTGCATTATTATAAAACAACACATGGAACAAGTATCAAACAAACAGAGATACTTTTACGGTTTCCTCGGCAGTTTGACATTATTTGTTATTTTGGCTCACTTTATATAAAATACAGTTGATGATCTTTATATGTTTACGTCGAGTAGCGTAATACGATATTTCACCCCGGCAAATCACGCTAGCGATGCTGTATAATCTGATGTAAACTACCGGAATTCTTTTAACGTTTGTTTGAACAGATCATTTGTATCATTGTTCAACCACAGTGAGTTGACGTTTCAAATATACCTATGTGTCTGAAATATGCGATGAGCACAAATTATGTATGATACGTTATTCATAACAAGATGAACCAGTTGTCCTGAACTCAAGTAAACATGCACGGCGGAGCGCCTAAGAGCTCATTTTAAGTAGCAGTGATTCGTTTTATTAGCAGGGTATTTTTATAAGAAATGTGAAATACAACAAGGCAAAAGAATACAATTTGAACAACTTTTCAACTCCCCATAAAAAGGTCTAACACATATCTTCAAACGGCACGCTGATGGCCACTGACAATAAATAGTTCATATGAGGTTGATGGCAGCTTTTATAACGCTTAAACTTCCTTGATTTTCATCAAATTCACTCTGTAAAATATTCTCACTCTCCTGGTTTGAGTTACCAATCGAATGATAAGTCTTGCGCATGGTAAGACAGCACGAATCACGGTTAACTTAAGTTAAAACATACAGATAAAACTATAATAATGTAATCGAGTGAAATGCCCAATATCACTTATAATATACCAATTCTCTCCTGGCATTACCACCTTATTATATATACAGAACTCACGATCAAGCTCTTGGCAACGGCCTCCGTGGCTCAGTGGTCAGAGCATTGCACTAGAATCGCAAGGTCGTGGGTTCAATTCCTGCCGGAAGGCCCGTGTAGTTGCATTTTTCGCAACTGGTCCCGGTTTGGTCTCAAAAACCAGTGACGTCACAAGCCGTTTTCCTTCGGTTCCAGGTCCCGGACAAAAACAAGTCCAAAATAAGCACTTTCAAACTCCAAAAAAAGCATTTTCTAAATCGTAGTGCAAAAATAAAATAGCGCACGATAATCAGCGTACCCTAAACTACAAAATAGGTGCACTTTTCGAGGAACGATTTTTTCGTTTCATAAACACTTTAATATGTATACATACATATACAGGTACTACAAAAATGTTGTTTCATGTTTCTCAGAGTTTCCCACAGAATTACCTTTCACTTCAGATATCAATCATATCTGAGTACCTGTGACAATATGTTAGCCAGTCTATTGTTATCACAGATACAATACTATAGTCACTATATTTTTTCTGAACAGTTCAATATGCATGCGACTACATTATACAATCTTAACCTATACAACGAAGAAACTATAATAACAATTTATGATATAATAACAACAGTGGTGAAGCCAAGCATAGCAAATGGTCATGCTATGCAAATTTAAACTAATCAGCATATTTTGAAATCTAGTGAATAAGTGAAATATATATCTGTCAGCACAATTATCACGAAATTAAAATGCAACAAATTAAACATTATTAATAGCAATCTTACTAAGTGGAACTAAAAATTTCCAACAAAACAAGAGTTGGTGGATAATACTTTGTTAAATGTCTGAATATGTAGATTATTTTAAATTTGCATAGCATGACCAGTTGACATAGTTAGCTTTGCTACTGGATAACAATAATGTCAAATTAGAGTTTACTTTTTGGTTTTCTCAAACATCATCATGTCAAAGTTTTAGTTTTTCCCGGTTGAACCATACCCATCTGCTCCCCTCGTTGTTTCATCAAGACTCTGAAATAAAAACAAGTTACGTGTTTAATTCATTCCTGCCTAGGATGTCTCAGGGTTCAGTAAAATCATCTGGTGTTAGACGGCTGTAAAACAATAAAGGAACCATTTTTGTCCAGCTCAGGCAGGAATGGGTTAATCATTTGTTAACTCATTGCTGCCTAGGATGGCAGAGGGTTCTCTCTTTGATGAGTAAAATCATCTGGTGTTAAACAGGGTAAAACAATAAAGGGATCATTTTTGACCAGCTCAGGCAGGAATGGATTAATCACTTGTTAACTCATTGCTGCCTAGGATGTCTGAGGGTTCTCTCTTTAATGAGTAAAATCATCTGGTGTTAGACAGAGTAAAACAATAAAGGAACCATTTATGACCAGCTCAGGCAGGAATGGGTTAATCACTTTTTAACTCATTGCTGCCTAGGATGGCTGAGGGTTCTCTCTTTGATGAGTAAAATCATCTGGTGTTAGACAGAGTAAAACAATAAAGGAACCATTTTTGACCAGCTCAGGCAGGAATGGGTTAATCACTTTTTAACTCATTGCTGCCTAGGATGTCTGAGGGTTCTCTCTTTGATGAGTAAAATCATCTGGTGTTGGACACAGTAAAACAATAAAGGAGCCATTTTTGGCCAGCTCAGGCAGGAATGGGTTAATTACTTGTTAACTCATTGCTGCCTAGGATAGCTGAGGGTTCTCTCTTTGATGAGTAAAATCATCTGGTGTTAGACAGAGTAAAACAATAAAGGAACCATTTATGACCAGCTCAGGCAGGAATGGGTTAATCACTTTTTAACTCATTGCTGCCTAGGATGTCTGAGGGTTCTCTCTTTGATGAGTAAAATCATCTGGTGTTGGACACAGTAAAACAATAAAGGAGCTATTTTTGACCAGCTCAGGCAGGAATGGATTATGGCTCAGGCAAAAATGCGCTAATAGAGAGCTTAAGCATGCAGGCGTTTTAGAGCTACGGACGGCGATTGAATTCAATTGCATTTTTCATTCAAAACAATGATAATGAGCAATTTAAAATTCCAAGAGCAAAGAGAACGCCGTCGTCGTTCTACACAAGACGTCATTAAGAGCATTTTCACGTTCTTGAGACGACGGGAACTTCTAGAACGTTGAGGCCTGTCATCGTTGTTTTACTACAATGAGACATGCTTTTAAAGTAGACTGAAACTTGTATTTTAAGGGGGATAATTTTTTTACATTACAATATAAAATAAAGGATCTGTATTTTTATATAAAGATGAAATTTAAGCTTATAAGCTAATAGTTTACATATGTAATTATTCATAGCCTTTGTTTTGGGAAAAAAAGTCTTTTCAAAGAATACGCGGTTCAGTAGTTCTGTATTGTATTCCTGTTCTTCCGGTCACCGTCCGTGTCTCAAAAACGACTAATATGCTTAAGCTCTCTATGATCTCAACAACACCACCTTGTTTTATGGCCATTCTCCCCACTTCTTACTAAGGGGTTGGCCAGCTCTCCCCACAGCAGTTTCCTCCACTTCTCTCTCTCTTGTACATCCTCCCTTAATTTTAGACCACTCTCTCATGTCCCTCTCCACAACCTGACTCCAGGTCGTCCTTGGCCTTCCTCTTCCTCTCACACCTTCCATCTCATGTGACATGCTTTTTTTCACCCAGTCACCATCATCTTTCCATAATACATGCCCCAGCCATCTCAACCAATTCCGCCTCACAACATCAGTCACCAACTCAATCCCCATTCTTTCTCTCAACTCAAGTGGTGTAGGCAAGGGGGGGGGGGGATGATTGTCCACCCCAGTGGTCCTCAAGATCGTTCTTGTTTAAATAAGTTAAGTTTAAATCCATGAAGAAACTTGTAGGGGGGGGGGGGGGTGTACAGTTGCTTTAAGGCCAAATGAGTATATATAGACTAGTAATGTGTTATATATATATATATATATATATATATATATATATATGCATATGCTATAAATTACAGTACTAAGGGTCTATACAAAATGCCTCCAACCACTTTTTACATTTACAACTTGTTTATAAATAA
The DNA here is from genome assembly GCA_964035015.1 of Corallium rubrum. Lineage (NCBI taxonomy): Eukaryota > Metazoa > Cnidaria > Anthozoa > Scleralcyonacea > Coralliidae > Corallium > Corallium rubrum. Next base: position 7,673,013 of record OZ036015.1, read on the forward strand.
ATCTAAAGATATTCTGGTTTTATAACAACAAAATTATGTAATTTATGGCTTTTAGATTACTCTCAAATACTTGCCTCAAAATGCAGGAAATAGTGTTTCAGAGACCCTAGAAATCCAAATCTTTCCAGGGGAACATGCCCCCAGACCCCCCTAGAAGGTTGATAGTCTTGCACCCCCTCCCCCAAGCCAAGACCTTGGCTTCACCACTGCTCAACTCCACACTCGATACTCTATCCCACCATGGTTCCACAAAGATAACTGGCACCACAGTTATATTGTATTATTTCTATTTTTTTATAAAGTAGAGTCACATTATGTGGCTGTATTCAAACCTGAAGCCAAGACCAGCCGACAATTTAAAGAAATATAAAATAAAACACAATCTGAAGACGAACATCTTGAAAACCCAAGATACAGATTAAGACAAGACAAAGATGAAATGGTTATATTTCAACTTTTACAAAGTCATCATCAGACCAAGTGACTAAAATTAAATATATACATTCTTTATATTTACAAGGGAATAAAACTGATAATAGGCTTAGTGTTAGATTATGCACCTATCAATGTAAACCCCGCGGGGTGGGGGTGTGGGCAAAGGGTGGGGAGTTGACAAAAAATTGAAAATTTGAGTAAAATGCTCCAGGGTGGGGGATTGTATATCAATCAAATGTTTCCAAAAGAACGCACCTGGGGACATCAAACAAGAGATTGTAACATTTTAATGACCAAACTTGAACAAGTTTAAAGCACATGCTTGTACAAAAGCTAGCCCAAAACCAAAGCGCAGCAACATGTTCAAAGTAATTATATGAATAAACTCAATATTAACATTTAAACTGCCGTGCTGACTATTCTTTCTTAATAATGATTTGAAAGTACATTGGCAAAGTATCGTCCTTATAGTACTTGCACTCATACGTTCAAATGAGCGTTGATTATAGCTCATGCATTATTAATGCTGAGAAACACAACAAATCTAGTCATCTACATTAAGTATTCCTGTGCATGATCACCTTTAATTGATCATTCAATAAGCAATTGAACATTTTCCTTTGCAAAGGCTGAACGTTTTTGACCAGATGGATAGTTGGAAGCAAAGATGTAACTGACCACAAGAAGATCCGGGTTCTTAAACACTCGTCTCCAGGTCTTTTGCAATCAATACCGTGCATGGTAAAATGTCTCAACCCGCGGGGAACAATTTATGGTCAAATGCGCGACTACGGGGATGTATTTCGCTGTCAACTCCCCGCCCTTTGCCCGCACCCCCACCCCGCGGGGTTTACATTGATAGGTGCATTACAACGGTGAAAGTAGGATTACAAAATTTCAAATTTCAAAATATACAAAAGAAGTGATATAGGCTAACACTTAAAACTAGAAATCTGATAAGTATACATAATGTTATTATCTATGGAAATAGTGTTAACTCTTTACTGGCTTTAAGGCCAGAGTGTCTTGTCTTACTGGCTTTAAGGCCAGAGTGTCTTGTCTTAATATCTTGGGTTTTCACAGAGGTAGCCCAAGCACACTGTGTGAGTATATATATAGTATATATTCTATTTTATAATTGATTCATTTTATATGGCATAGAAATGCATACTGTTTAATAGCGTGTAACTGTTCATATCCTCTTTCATAAGATCAATATGTATCTATATGACTTGTTCATTGACCATAAAATTGAGCAGTGTTTTAATAATATAAATAAATACAGCTCTACATTACCCCCTGCTGTGTTCACCTCGCTTAACCGTCGGATAAACATTGTTATATTACTATTTTACGGTAAAAATAGTAATATAACAATGAGAGGAAAAATAAACATATACAGGAAAATCAAATTTACTGTTCAGACTAACTTACTTAATATACCATGTAAGAGGGAAAATTCACACATATACTTACAACTAGCGTGATTTAAAGTCGTCTAGTTGTAAGTATATGTGTGAATTTTCCCTCTTACCTGGTATATTAAGTAAGCAGTTAGTCTGAACAGTAAATTTGATTTTCCTGTATATTTTACGGTAAAAATAGTAATAGAACAATGTTTATCTGACAGTTAAGCGAGGTGAACACAGCAGGGGGAAATGTAGATTTAAATGTATATTTATTTATATTATTAAAACACTGCTCAATTTTATGGTGAATGAACAAGTCATATAGATACATATTGATCTTATCAAAGAGGATATGAACAGTTACATGCTATTAAACAGTGTGTATTTCTACACCTTATAAAATAAATCAATTATAAAATAGAATAATTTATAGTATTAACGTTTCATATACAGTACTAAATATATACTCACATAGTGACTGCTTGGGCTACTATGGTTTTCAAGATGTCTATCTTCGGATTGTGTTTTATTTTATATTTCAAACTACCCTGGTCCCAGAGGTCCTACGCCGCCCGCTCCCCCCCGAAATGCTGAAAGCGGCGAGAGAACCTCTGGTCGAATTGGCCGTTTCTTTGATCGCTCCGAGCCAATGAAGTCGCTAGGGTCAGATCTTGACCCCATTTTCTGATTGGCTAGGAGATATGTTAGGGGGGTTTCGATTAAAAAAAATAATTACAACTACAAGTCAAAGGTTGGGAGGCGTGAAGAAATATACTGCATCTTGTAGGGCGTTTGTAGCATCGTTATGTTAAAATCTCCGGAGCAAAATTGCAAAACAAAGCCGTAAAGAACAAGAACGAATAAATACCGTTGCTGGTGCACATTTCCGGGTCGTACCTTGCTACACCGAGTTTGCAGTACGTGAGAGGTATACATATTATTTCAGTGTGTATTTCTCTTACTCAAGAAATATTTCTACGTTGCCATACGGATTGGGCGATCGAGTATTAATCTGCCGCCGAACTATAATTTGGATATACCGAGAACGTCGTTCAGCAACTTTTTCAGTATTCTCTAGTGGGTTCGCCGCAACATCCAAGTATGACGGGTTTTTTAAAATTTGAATACAGTTGTAAGTTGTTGCATAAATCAACTTGTTATATCATTCTGTGATTGTAATTTATAAATCCTATCGCTAATTTTATTACGAATATAATGACGGCGTCGTAATGCCAAAAGCAAGGCGCCATGCATTTGTATTAACCACCAACGAATTGATAGCTGTTTATTTTTTTTTAACTCCTACTTTGACCTCATCCAGTCATCTCATGCATGCGCTAAAAGAATAAGAATCCGTTGTTTATGAACACTCTAAAGAAGAGAACGTGAACTAACACTGATTTGAAAAAACTTGCACGGAAAATTTAAAGAATATTTGGCGCGTACGTCACAAGCAAATTATTCACACGCATTGATTCAAAAGAAAACAACGTAAACAATGGTGGCGCTTTATTTGTGTCAATTTCTTTTACTTTCCCTGTTTAATTTGGCTGCGGCTTATTTTCTCTCGTGTCATTACATGAAAAAGTTTAAAACGTCTGGTTATATCTTTACCCTCCAAAGCCCAACACAACTCTAGAAAATGCATATTATTTCTTTGTGAACGGGTGACATTTTTGCGTTGTAGTTGTACACATATAAAATTCGGTTTCGTTTTCGCAATTTTTCTGAATAGCAGCGGTATAGAAACTAAGCGCCATGGGGAAAAAAATCTGCCCTATGGATAAGAATATATTTTCCTGTTATTGTAGCTTGCAAGTGATTTGAAACGATCAAACGAATAAATAATTTGATCACTGAAGCGGTCGGGCGAGTCATTCAGCGCAACTAATAAGTTGTCTTGACTTGTCTCGTGGGCTGTTGGGGTTTTTCATGCCCGACTGGTAAAACGGCCAAATTTCTAGACTTTTATAGTTTATTTCTCCTAGTCTGCGCCTCAAACGTCCTTAATAAATAAAAATTTCTATTAGTGGTGCAAAAAGTTTTAACCCCCTCCCCCCGGTCAATTTAATTAGATTACTGCAACATGAAAGTGAGGTTAGTAGCGTCTTCGACCAGAGGTTCTCTCGCCGCTTTCAGCATTTCGGGGGGGAGCGGGCGGCGTAGGACCTCTGGGACCAGGGTAATTTCAAACCTGAAGTTCCTCCAATTCTGGTGTACATATTCTCTGAATAATAAGTTGAGCAATTCTGTCTCCTTGTTTCACTTCGTAATCTAATTGACTCAAATTAAAAAGTACAACTCCAACATTGCCACGGTAATCATGATCAATGACACCAGCACCAACGTCAATATGGTGTTTCCATGACAACCCAGATCTACAAGAAATATTTGGATCAATATTATTGAAAGGGTCCCCAAATACCTGACCATTAATGACCTTGTGTAGTAACACTGGATCAATGAAGGATGGTTCTTACTGGACCTCTAGAGAGAACAGTTTAGATATGATTGATAGAGTTATCCAGTATAAATAAAGTTAGTTTAGTTTACTCTGGTTTCCTTCTGTAGTAACCGGGTTTAACTTTTTGGTGAGAGGCAGTGCGCCAACAGCACAAGCCACCTGTGCTTCTCAACATGCACTTACATGCATTACTATTACCATTACCCCATTACCATTACCCCATTACCATTACCCCATTCCCATTACCATTACCCCATTCCCATTACCCCATTCCCATTACCCCATTCCCCCATCCCCATTACCCCATTCCCATTACCCCATTCCCATTACCCCATTCCCATTACCCCATTCCCATTACCCCATTCCCATTACCCCATTCCCATTACCCCATCCCCATTACCCCATTACCATTACCCCATTACCATTACTCCATTACCATTACCCCATTACCATTACCCCATTACCATTACCCCATTACCATTACCCCATTACCATTACCCCATTACCATTACCCCATTACCATTACCCCATTACCATTACCCCATTACCATTACCCCATTACCATTACCCCATTACCCTGGGGTAATGGTAATGGGTAATGGTATGACAAAAATAAACAAACATTTCACAGCGTGTGCAGCTCGAAATAGCGGCCTGCCAATGGCCAAAAGCAGGCCATATATGAGATATGGCAGGCGAAAAAAATTTTGAACTGCTTACCACAAGTGACAACTCCTATTCTTAATTATGTGAAAGTGTGAAACAATGAATGATCACTAGTGGAGATATTTTAAAATACAAAGTCAAGTAAGTGAAAGATATTTTAAACAATAGTTCTCTTCGATTCGTATTTGTGTTTACGATAATAATAAAAATGCATGCCTAGAAAACATTCATTCTTCATTAGTATATGCAACCTCACCATTTTGGCAGTTCAAGAATAAAAATGGCAGGCAAAAATTTATTGACCTGCCAAAAAAAAAATAGACTGTGTCGTGCAGCAACTGAGCAAATGAGCAATATATTGACAATAACTATATTTATAAAAATTAATAAAATATATATTTGTTTGTCCGACCAACCTTGGTGCAACTCTACCATACCATCCTTCAGGCAGTGCGATAGCGATATCAGTTTTAACTAAAGCTTTTCCTTGAGCTGGAATAGACATGCCTTGAGCAGCGTAAAGATCATATCCAGCTGCACCAAGTGAACCACGGCTTGGAGTGATTGCTTTCTCACTGAGTTTACTGAAGTACATTGTCCCGGGAAGGCACTCCTTCGTTACAAATAGATACTGAGAGAGTGTCTTTAATGTTGTGGAAACCAACTGACCCATCCTGAGGAAGAGAACAGCTTTCAAAATACAAAATATTTGCTATTTTATCACGAGCAGTTCGTCGAGACTCGTGAGTGTTCTCGAGATGAATGAAATGGAGATCCCAGCGCCAAATCCCGCCACTTTTGGTGCACTCCGCATACCAACCAACCTCGCGGCGCGCTCTGCAGAAAGATAATGATCATCAATTATGATAATGACGATGATGATCATGAGGTTGGTGGTGGTGGTGGTGGTGGTAGTGGTGGTGGTGATGGTAGTGGTGGTGATGGTGGTGGTGGTGATGATGAGGATGGTGGTAGTGCTGGTGATGGTGGTGGTGGTGACGGTGATGATGGTAGTGGTGGTGACGATGGTGGTGGTGATGATGGTAGTGGTGGTGATGGTGGTGGTGGTGATGAGGATGGTGGCAGTGGTGGTGATGGTGGTGGCGGTGGTAGTGGTGGTGATGGTGGTAGTGGTGGTGATGGTGGTAGTGGCGGTGATGGTGGTGATGGTGGTAGTGGTGGTGATGGTGGCAGTGGTGGTGATGGTGGTGGCGGTGGTAGTGGTGGTGATGGTGGTGGTGATGATGAGGATGGTAGTGGTGGTGATAGTGGTGGTGGGGTGATGAGGATGGTGGCAGTGGTGGTGATGGTGGTGGTGGTGATGGTGATGATGGTGGTAGTGGTGGTGACGATGGTGGTGGTCATGAGGATGGTAGTGCTGGTGTTGGTAGTGGTGGTGATGATGGTGGTAGTGGTGGTGACGATGGTGGTGGTGATGATGATGGTAGTGGTGGTGATGATGATGGTGGTAGTGGTGGTGATGGTGGTGGTGGTGGTGATGGTGGTAGTGGTGGTGGCAGTGATGATGAGGATGGTGGTGACGATGGTGGTAGTGGTAGTTGTGGTGGTAGTGGTGATGATGGTGGTAGTGGTGATGATGGTGGTAGTGATGGTGGTGATGGTGGTAGTGGTGATGATGGTGATGGTGGTAGTGGTGGTGATGATGGTCGTGGTGGTGATAGTGGTGGTGATGATCGTGGTAGTGATGGTGGTAGTGTTGAGGATGGTGGTAGTGGTGGTGATGGTGATGATGGTGGTAGTGGTGGTGATGGTGGTAGTGGTGGTGATGATGGTGGTGGTAGTGATGATGGTGGTAGTTGTGGTGGTGGTAGTGGTGGTGATGATGGTGGTAGTGGTGATGGTGGTAGTGGTGATGATGGTGGTAGTGGTGGTGATGGTGGTAGTGGTGGTGGTAGTGGTGGTGGTAGTGGTGGTGGTGATGGTGGTAGTGGCGGTGGTGGTAGTGGTAGTGATGATGGTGGTGGTAGTGGCGATGGTGCTAGTGGTGATGATGGTGGTAGTGGTGATGATGGTGGTAGTGATGGTGGTAGTGATGATGGTGGTAGTGATGGTAGTAGTGGTGATGATGGTGGTAGTGGTGATGGCGGTGATGGTTGTGGCGGTGGTGGTGATGATGGTTGTGGTGGTGGTGTTAGTGGTGATGGTGATGATGATGGTTGTGGTGATGAAAATCACAATAAAGGAACTGTGTTTATTAACATAGCACAAATTTAATCAATAAAAAACTAAAAACCACAAAATATTCTGATTTGAAAGCAGTGCTCAAAACGTCCCCATCCAAATCTCCAGATTAACATGGCACCAAAGCAAATGAAAAAAGTACCTACAAATAAATAATAGCAAAGAACCACAGAAGACACCTAACATATAACAACATCACGTCATAGATGATCAACTTCAATAAGCATCTACTGATACTCATAGGCTCAAACCATTTACTTTATATTATAACGTCAGTCACTACTCACTATCACCAACAATCTTTCTCAAGACTACACTAACCTAGATGATCAACTTCACCAAACATCTACTGATACTCCTAGGTTCAAATCATTTACTTTATAACGTCAGTCACTACCACCAACAGTCTTTCTCAAGACTACACTAACCTAGATAATCAACTTCAATAAACATCTACTGATACTCCTAGGTTCAAATCATTTACTTTATAACGTCAGTCACTAACACCAACAATCTTTCTCAAGACTACACTAACCTAGATAACCAACTTCAACAAACATCTACTGATACTCCTAGGTTCAAATCATTTACTTTATAACGTCAGTCACTACCACCAAATCTTTCTCAAGACTACACTAACCTAGATAATCAACTTCAACAAACATCTACTGATACTACTCACTACCACCAACAGTCTTTCTCTAGACTACACTAACCTAGATGATCAACTTCAATAAACATATACGAATACTCCTAGGTTCAAACCATTTACTTTATAACGTCAGTCACTATCACCAACAGTCTTTCTCAAGACTACACTAACCTAGATAATCAACTTCAATAAACATCTACTGATACTCCTAGGTTCAAATCATTTACTTTATAACGTCAGCCACTACCAACCAACAGTCTTTCTCAAGACTACACTAACCTAGATAATCAACTTCAATAAACATCTACTGATACTCCTAGGTTCAAACCATTTACTTTATAACGTCAGTCACTACCACCAACAGTCTTTCTCAAGACTACACTAACCTAGATAATCAACTTCAACAAACATCTACTGATACTCCTAGGTTCAAATCATTTACTTTATAACGTCAGTCACTACCACCAACAGTCTTTCTCAAGACTACACTAACCTAGATAATCAACTTCAATAAACATCTACTGATACTCCTAGGTTCAAACCATTTACTTTATAACGTCAGTCACTACCAACAGTCTTTCTCAAGACTACACTAACCTAGATAATCAACTTCAACAAACATCTACTGATACTCCTAGGTTCAAATCATTTACTTTATAACGTCAGTCACTACCACCAACAGTCTTTCTCAAGACTACACTAACCTAGATAATCAACTTCAATAAACATCTACTGATACTCCTAGGTTCAAATCATTTACTTTATAACGTCAGTCACTATCACCAACAGTCTTTCTCAAGACTACACTAACCTAGATGATCAACTTCAATAAACATCTACTGATACTCCTAGGTTCAAACCATTTACTTTATAACGTCAGTCACTACCACCAACAGTCTTTCTCAAGACTACACTAACCTAGATAATCAACTTCAACAAACATCTACTGATACTCCTAGGTTCAAATCATTTACTTTATAACGTCAGTCACTAACACCAACAGTCTTTCTCAAGACTACACTAACCTAGATAATCAACTTCAATAAACATCTACTGCATGATACTCCTAGGTTCAAATCATTTACTTTATAACGTCAGTCACTACCAACAGTCTTTCTCAAGGCTACATTAACCGAGATAATCAACTTCAACAAACATCTACTGATACTCCTAGGTTCAAATCATTTACTTTATAACTTCAGTCACTACCACCAACAGTCTTTCTCAAGATATACACTAACCTAGATAATCAACTTCAATAAACATCTACTGATACTCCTAGGTTCAAATCATTTACTTTATAACGTCAGTCACTATCACCAACAGTCTTTCTCAAGACTATACACTAACCTAGATGACCAACTTCAATAAACATCTACTGATACTCCTAGGTTCAAACCATTAACTTTATAACGTCAGTCACTACCACCAACAGTCTTTCTCAAGACTACACTAACCTAGATAACCAACTTCAACAAACATCTACTGATACTCCTAGGTTCAAATCATGTACTTTATAACGTCAGTCTCTACCACCAACAGTCTTTCTCAAGACTACATTAACCTAGATAATCAACTTCAATAAACATCTACTGCATGATACTCCTAGGTTCAAATCATTTACTTTATAACGTCAGTCACTACCAACAGTCTTTCTCAAGGCTACATTAACCGAGATAATCAACTTCAACAAACATCTACTGATACTCCTAGGTTCAAATCATTTACTTTATAACTTCAGTCACTACCACCAACAGTCTTTCTCAAGATATACACTAACCTAGATAATCAACTTCAATAAACATCTACTGATACTCCTAGGTTCAAACCATTTACTTTATAACGTCAGTCGCCAGCATCATCAAACTTTCACATAACTATTTTATTTTCGACGTCCTTACATTCACAAAATAAATACGACATAAATTCAATTTATTTTACTACTAAATATACAATACATTACACTTACTATTAGCTAAACTGATATTGAAAATAATTCTTGCCAAAAATTCCTAGCAAATAGTATTTTTATCTTAGATAATATAATAAACCATTCACGATTTTCACCATTCATTAAGTTTGTAAGGTTGAAATATTTTTAGAAAAAAATGTACAGTTTTTTGAAGAGAAAAAAATTGTTTTGAAAAATGCATTTAACAGAGTGAATGTTGGAAAGTTCTGAGAAAAACTGCTCGAAAGTTAGCAGATTCATAATTAAAAAATAAAAGTAAACTTGCTAATTTATTATATTCACAGTGATAAATGCGTTCTTCAAGACCCCGTTGATACGACGCCGGTACAATTTGAAAACGGAACAAAATCATCCCGGTGTGTAGATACAGACCAAAAAGTCTTGCGTTTACACGATGTCGGTACAATTTGAAAACGGAACAAAATCATGCCGGTGTGTAAATACAGGCCAAAAAGTCTTGCGTTTACACGGTGCCGGTACAATTTGAAAACGGAACAAAACCATGCCGGTGCGTAAATACAGGCCAAAAAGTCTTGCGTTTACACGGTGCCGGTGCAATTTGAAAACGGAACAAAATCATGCCGGTGTGTAAATACGGGCCAAAAAGTCTTGCGTTTTTACACGGTGCCAGTACAATTTGAAAACGGAACAAAATCATGCCGGTGCGTAAATACAGGCCAAAAAGTCTTGCGTTTACACGGTGCCAGTACAATTTGAAAACGGAACAAAATCATGCCGGTGCGTAAATACAGGCCAAAAAGTCTTCCGTTTACACGGTGCCGGTACAATTTGAAAACGGAACAAAATCATGCCGGTGTGTAAATACAGGCCAAAAAGTCTTGCGTTTACACGGTGCCAGTACAATTTGAAAACGGAACAAAATTATGCCGGTGTGTAAATACAGGCCAAAAAGTCTTGCGTTTACACGACGCCGGTACAATTTGAAAACGGAACAAAATCATACCGGTGTGTAAATACAGGCCAAAAAGTCTTGCGTTTACACGATGCCGGTACAATTTGAAAACGGAACAAAATCATACCGGTGTGTAAATACAGGCCAAAACGTCTTGCGTTTACACGGTGCCAGTATAATATAATGACGGATTAACATGTGACTATTCTCTTCCAATGAGAATTGAGAAGACTTTGTGAGAACTGATGACCGGAATACTGTGGTCGTATATATCATCAAACGGTTACGGCACGGGCGTTTACACGATACCGGTTAGTGTTCCGTTTTCATTTCATGCCGTCAAGGAACCCGTCTTCATTTTGTGTCGTTTTCATGTCATATTTGTGCCGGTATCGTGTAAACGCAAGGCCTAAACGGCATGATTTTGTTCCGTTTTCAAATTGTACCGACATCGTGAACAGGGTCTAAAGGGCATATGACTCGAAAAGTAATTTGTCTTATTGAAAAGAACATTTAAAATGATAAAATAACGTCTTTTGCAGTTTTTGGTTTCCTTGCTTCGTTTTTGAGATATTTCAGTTTGTTTGATATGCAAACGACACAACTTTTTACGTCACACGTGCATAATGAGTATTATGAGTTACCGAGAGAAGGTTACATATCTTTGCTATTGTGAAAGGAAATCACTTGGAATTCTACATGTTTGGTGTTGTGGGTAGAAACACGCACAAGCTTCCCTTGAGTTAAGCCCATGTTTTCATAATAGCAAAGATATGTAACCTTTTCTGATAACTCATTATGCACACGTGACGTAAAAAGTTGTGTCATTTGCATATCAAACAAACTGGAATATCTCAAAAACGAAGCAAGGAAACCAAAAACAGCAAAAGATGTTATTTTATCATTTTAAATGTCCTTTTCAATAAGACAAACTTAATTTTCCAGTCATATGCTCTTTAAATTAATTTTAAAGTTTGTCATGTGCAACGGAATTGTTATTTTAAAGTGTATATGAAACGAAAATTAAGTTTGTCTTATTTAAAAGAACACTTAAAATGATAGAGTAACATCTTTTGCAGTTTTTCGTTTCCTTGCTTCGTTCTTGAGATATTTCAGTTTGTTTGATATGCAAATTGAACTTATAAGATTCCTTTACGTCACTCTTTGCATAATGACTTATCACAGAAGATTATAATCTTTGTTATTGTCAAACAAAAACACTTAAAATTTACAGACTCTGTTGTAGGAGAAACACTCGCACATGGTTCCTAATTCGCCAAGTGCTTTGTTCAATAATAACAAAGATATAGAACACTTTACGATAAGTCATTATGTAAACTGTGACGTAAAGTTATCTTATAAGTCAAATTTACATTTCAAACAAACTGAAATATTTCAAGAACGAAGAAAGGAAACGAAAAACTACAAAAGATGTTACTCTATCATTTTAAAGTGCTTATATCACTTGTGGGGTTTTAAGATATTTAAATAGATCAAAAAAAGTTAGTTAATAAGTTATTTTGCCGTTTTTGATTTAGTCAAATAGTTCCTGACATATTGGCTTCTGAACATGCCAATTTTCAAAAATTTCCGTCCTTCATTTTAACACCTTGGGGGCCTGGGACTCAGGAACCTAAGCCGACTGTTTTCTTAGTTGGAGCCATGGATAGTCTTTTACTATCCATGTTGGAACTCTCGTGCGTACTGGAAAACGGGTGTGAGCTCGACATTTCGATTTTTTAGTCAAATATATGTGTTTTTGGGCATCAATAAGCCGAAACGTAGTTGTTTTGAATTGACTCGTTCCTGAGTCCCAGGTCACCAAGGTGTTAAAATGCACGACGGACATTTTTGGCGAAAAGCCGAAATTGGCATGTTTAAAGGCTTATATCTCAGAAACTATTAAAGTAAATCAAAAACGGCAAAATAACTTATGAACTAACTTTTTTTGATCTATTCAAATACGTTAAAACCACACAAGTGATATAAGCACTTTACAGTTGCCTATGAAGCAAAAATTATTATTGTCTTAAATGAAAGAACTCTCAAAACGACAAAGTAACATCTTTTGCAGATCTTCGTTTCCGTGCCGCGTTGTTGAGATATTTCAATATTTTGGATATGCAAATTAAACACTTTGACGTCACACGTGTATAATGAGTTATCAGAGAAGGTTCTATATCTTTGCTGTTATCAAACGAAATCAATTAAAAATCCGTATGTCTAATGCTGTATGCGAAATAGACGCACAGGATCGGTTTCGAAGTGATTTCGTTTGATAATAGCAAAGATATAGAACTTTCTCCAATAACTCACTATACACGTGTGATGTCAAAGTGTTTAATTTGCATATCAAAGAAATTGAAATATCTCAACAACGAGGCACGGAAACGAAGATCTGCAAAAGATGTTACGTTGTAGTTTTAAGAGTTCTTTCATTTAAGACAATAATAATTTTCGCTTCATAGGCATTTTAAGTGTTCTTTCAAATAAGACAAACTTAATTTTCGTTTCATTCAGGCACTTGAAAGAATACTTCCCTCTTGAGCGAGCGATCAGCAGAGGTTTTTGCTGTCACGGTTTTGTCATAATCTAGGGAATTCTGCGCCCGCTTGGCGGATGGTCATTTTAAATATTCACGAAATTCTTTGAATGCTGTCATAAATTGTGTTCTAAAAATGACAAAACTGACGCTTCATAATGCTCAGAAGCCCTTGCTTGACGAATGCCATGCCGTTCACTTGGATAGACCTGTAGGGGGAAAAATATAATTAGACATCGCGCGTTTCGTATCGTATTCTTAAAGAAATACCAAATGGTTTTCCGTGTTTGGATACTCTGATCCAAACACGTGGGGAATTGCGAGACTGGAGAAAAGCGTAACAAAACACGAGCTGTAGGAATGTTTTTAGCTATTCGAAAGTCGAGCAATTTCCCAAGTGTTTGGATAAGAGTCAGGGATCACTACATTTTTCTGAACAGATCTGACATCATTCTGCATCAGGTCTGACACAGAGTGTGCGTTTTTGGGTGTGTACTGTCCGACATTTTCAAAAAATCGTTTTGGCAGGAATTTTCCGTATTTTATAAAGTCTATTATAAAATAACATGTATACTACGCGAGCCCTGATTGGTCAATTGCCGTGTTTGGATCAGAGTATCCAAACACGGAAAATTCCCGCCAAAACGATTTTTTTGAAAATGTCGGACAGTACACACCCAAAAACGCACACTCTGTGTCAGACCTGATGCAGAATGATGTCAGATCTGTTCAGAAAAATGTAGTGATCCCTGATACAGCATGTTGCACTATCAGCTATGATACACCTATGATATCACATCTGTATCATACCTGCAGCTACAACAGACTGTTCAGAACAGATTCTGTCAAACTGTATCAGTCTGACACGGTCAGTGCTGTAACAGTTTGATATAACAGACTGAACAGGTATGTTGTCAACGGAGCTGTCGCAGTCTGTTAGAAATTCTAACTAAATGTTTATACATCAGCGCTGGTACATTCTGTAGCTGTCAGGCTGTATCAAGGGTCGCTACATTTCTCTAAACAGATCTGATATCAGAGCTGATCAGACTGTGCGTTTTTACGTGTGTATATCATATTCACTTGTGATTATTTTATAAAAGAAATACCAAATGGTTTTCTCCGTGTTTGGAGACTCTTATCCAAACACTTGCGAAATTGCTCGACTTTCGAAAAGCTAAAAACACTCGCCTACGGGTCGTGTTTTGTTACGCTTTTCTCCAGTCTCGCAATTTCCCGCGTGTTTGGATCAGAGTATCCAAACACGGAAAACCATTTGGTATTTCTTTAGTCCAATTCCAATTCTAATAATCTCCAGGGCAAAATTACTTGAATATGATTGGTTAATGAAGAGGGCATTTTTCTGTAATTCAGGGCAAAATTACTTGCACCTGATTGGTTCCTTGATCAGCAGTACTTGCATGTGATTGGTCGCTTTGTTACTTAGCAACAGTGAACCTCAAGAGGTCCGACTTTGTTTCAACAAATCTGCAAGGTTTTTCGGTCTGAAAATGCTCTTTTCTTTACTTTGAACTAATTTAAACTATTGAAGGAGTGTCAACTATTAGTGAAAATGAATACATTAGAAAAGTCACGAACTTTTGCCTGGGACAAGTAGCCTGCTGTGACGTAGCGACACATTCTCCTTGTGGTGGACGTCCGCAGGTCGAATTGCGAATCAGATGACGGACAGAGTTAAGAACCAAGTATAGTGGATGTTGCGTCTCAAGTGAGACTGGTAACCACAGCTGTGACGTATGAGACCAGCAACTAGCTGTGACGTTTGTCACGTGCACTATGGAGAATTGCGTTGCATTGTGGGACAGCGTGGCTTGTCGCACTTCTGCTCTGAAACTCAAAGGAATACGACATACAGGGCCGCCGAGAGAAAGTGTGGAGCCCGGGGCGAGTTATCGATTTGGGGACCTGATGACGTCACATGGGTCGATATGGGGCCCCTGATGACGTCACACATCATAAGGTTGTGTCTACGTGTTCTCAGTTGGTCTCCTGAGTTGGCTAAAAATGAAGTTAGTGTTACTGATCTTTACACTTTCTGGGCCTCGTGTTTTCTTGCAGGGGCCCTTCTCAAGTTGGGGCCCCGGGGCAAATTGCCACCCTAGCCACCCCCCCCCCTCTGGGGGACACCTTTGACCTCGTCAGGTGTCCGCTTAATAGGGGCGCTTAATAGGGGTGTCCACTTCATAGGGGTTGGCACAGCAGGGGGTGTGCATGGGGTTACCAGGTTTTATTATAGACTTCGTTTGGTTTTACTGTAAAACAATTAATACAGCACTATTTGACTTAAAATAAGCCCACATATTTCTTTAATAGTTCAAAATATAACAAAACATTAACCAAACTGAAAATTATGATTAACAAATAGATTCCATTTTGCCGTTGTCTGTTCAGTTATAGATGCACAGATGACGTCACAACGTGGTAAGAACAAAAAAGTGGCCCACGAGACGCAGTCGAGTGGGTCACTGATGTTCTTACCACGTTGTGACGTCTTCTGTGCATCTATAACTGAACAGAAAACAAAAAAATGGAATCTATTTGTTTTATACAATATAAAAATTACACAATACTTCTTGTCGGACTTTGGGGCATGAAGAAAGAAAAAAGCAAGTCAGCTGACGTGATCTGACGTGATCCATGTGTCTGTCCTCTAATAGATCATGGCCAACAACCAATGAAAACACGCATAGCAACCAAGGTATTGTATAAAATACATTAGATATAAGTGTTTGCTTGCGAGGTCGTTAACGTTCAAAAGAGCACTGGAAAGCTCTTCCTTACATGCATGTCGATCGCCTAATGTCGGTATGTCTTGTAAAATCTTAAGTGTTGAATGTTACTGTCAAAGGAAAACATGAACTTTGAACTCCATGTGTCCGCTTAATAGAGGTTATTCTGTTCACTGGGACCCAAGATAGGTGTCCGCTTCCGCTTAATAGGGGCGTCCGCTTAGTAGGGGTTGTAATTATAGAGTTTTATTAAAGAAATGGCCGGGACCTTTCATAGGTGTCCGCTTGACAGGGGTGTCCGCTTAATAGGGGTGTCCACTTAATAGGGGTGTCCGCTTAATAGAGGTGTCCGCTTAATAGGGGTGTCCGCTTAATAGAGGTGTCCGCTTAATAGGGGTGTCCGCTTAATAGAGGTGTCCGCTTAATAGGGGTGTCCGCTTAATAGGGGTGTCTGCTTAATAGAGGTGTCCGCTTAATAGGGGTGTCCGCTTAATAGAGGTGTCTGCTTAATAGGGGTGTCTGCTTAATAGAGGTGTCCGCTTAAGAGAGGTGTCCGCTAAATAGAGGTGTCCGCTTAATAGGGGTGTCCGCTTAATAGAGGTGTCCGCTTAATAGGGGTGTCCGCTTAATAGGGGTGTCCGCTTAATAGGGGTGTCCGCTTAATAGGGGTGTCCGCTTAATAGGGGTGTCCGCTTAATAGGGGTGTCCGCTTAATAGAGGTGTCCACTTAATAGAGGTGTCCACTTAATAGGGGTGTCCGCTTAATAGAGTTGTACGCTTAATAGGGGTGTCCGCTTAATAGGGGTGTCCGCTTAATAGGGTTGTCCGCTTAATAGAGGTGTCCGCTTAATAGAGGTGTACGCTTAATAGGGGTGTACGCTTAATAGAGGTGTACGCTTAATAGGGGTGTCCGCTTAATAGGGGTGTCCGCTTAATAGAGGTGTCCGCTTAATAGAGGTGTCCGCTTAATAGGGGTGTCCGCTTAATAGGGGTGTCCGCTTAATAGAGGTGTCCGCTTAATAGAGGTGTCCGCTTAATAGAGGTGTCCGCTTAATAGGGGTGTCCGCTTAATAGAGGTGTCCGCTTAATAGAGGTGTCCGCTTAATAGAGGTGTCCGCTTAATAGGGGTGTCCGCTTAATAGAGGTGTCCGCTTAATAGAGGTGTCCGCTTAATAGGGGTGTCTGCTTAATAGAGGTGTCCGCTTAATAGAGGTGTCCGCTTAATAGAGGTGTCCGCTTAATAGAGGTGTCCGCTTAATAGGGGTGTCCGCTTAATAGAGGTGTCCGCTTAATAGAGGTGTCCGCTTAATAGAGGTGTCCGCTTAATAGAGGTGTCCACTTAATAGAGGTGTCCGCTTAATAGAGGTGTCCGCTTAATAGGGGTTCGACTGTACCTGCAGTTGATAAGGTTTTCCAGCTTTAATCAAACGATCAATAAGTAAGCTTGTGTGGTGAAAATGAACATTTTCATCAATCAGACCATGAACAATGAGCAAACGATTTTCTCTGAAAACAATGAAATAGACGAAATAAACCATGTAAAAAATGAAAGCTGTTCTCTCTTCTACTGAATAAAATACCAAAGACTCGTCTTCAGGCTTCAAAGTGTTAAAGACATAGGTTTAATACTTTGAGGTCTGGACCTCTCACTGTGCTGAATAAAATCGTCTGGCGTTAACCAGAATAAAATACTAAAGACTCATCTTCAGGCTTCAAAGTGTTAAAGAGATAGGACCTCTCACTGTGCTGAATAAAATCATCTGGTGTTAGCCAGAATAAAATACTAAAGACTCGTCTTCAGGCTTCAAAGTGTTAAAACCCTCTTAAATTAATGGGTTGCTTTTTCCACTTACTTATTTGGAAATAAATTAGCGCTATTCAATACAGAGCTTCTTCCATACGCGAAAGGGTTGACTTGAGGTGTGTTCATGTAACGTTCAGTATAACCAGTATCATAAGCTTCCCAGTCAGTGACTGGAGCACCAGCAACGGCAACCTGAAGGATGGAAAAGAGTAAGTTGATGTTCACTCATATAGGATAGCGCAGGATAACATAGGACAACATAGGATAGCATCGGATAACATAGGACAACATAGGATAACATAGGATAGCACAGGATAACATAGGACAACATAGGATAGCATAGCGTAACATAGGCAAACATAAGGATACAGGAATAATAATGGTGCTTTTCGCCATAGAAATTGCTAAAAAAAACTACCAAAACATTACCTTAAATATTTCAGGACGTTGAACTAAGCCTTGTAATGATAGATAACCACCTGGAAATATAGCAATGGTACATTGGCAATAAGATTTAGTTAAATAGCTGTCGTCTGCAACACTGGACCACAGCAAGGTTTCTCCAACAGTTGTTGTCGTGCCGTCTATTGCGTCCAATAGCAATGAATTTTGTTAAAGTCTAGATTTGTCAAAACATATTAAGCACTTGGGATTGCACTGACAATAGAGCAAGAGGCATTACTATTTAATATTTGTATATTAATTATGTGTATATCCTGTCAAAACCCTTGCCATATCATGTCAAGCGATAAGTTATAGTAACTTGTAGTAATGTGTAAATACTCTGTCTTACATTTTTGGACTTTCCAACCTCCCTCGCAGGCACCTCTGTGGGCTATTTTGGGTGGAGTGGGCAAACTTGGGTGGAGTGGGCAACCTCATGTGCAGTGGGCAAACTTGGGTGGAGTGGGCAACCTTGGGTGGAGTGGCAAACATGGGTGGAGTGGGCAAACTTGGGTGGAGTGCCCAATCTTGGGTGGAGTGGGCAAGGGGGGTGTCACATGCGCCACAGACTGCACATATTTGCTTGTGGAGTAGGCTAAAGGTTTTTGTCCCATTTGAGGCAGCACTTCACTTGCGATAGTAATTTCTAGTAAGTATTAGTAATTACCTTTTCATTTAGACCCCGGAACAAACTCATGCCGTTTAGGCCTTGCGTTTACACGATACCGGCACAAAAATGACATGAAAACGGCACAAAATGAAGACGGGTTCCTTGACGGCATGAACTGAATACGGAACACTAACCGGTATCGTGTAAACGCCCGTGCCGTAACAGTTTGATGACGGTAATCACAATATATACGACCACAGTATTCTGGTCGGCAGTATTCACAAAGTCTTCTCAATTCTCATTGGAAGAGAATAGTCACATGCTAATCCGTCATTATATTATACCAGCACCGTGTAAACGCAAGACTTTTTGGCCTGTATTTACACACCGGCATGATTTTGTTCCGTTTTCAAATTGTACCGGCATCGTGTAAACGGGGTGTGGGAATTCTCTCTGGTTCATTGCTAGAACATACCGTAGGACCAACCATGTATAGCAACGCGACTGATATCAACGTAGTCCGTAGTACTAGCCATATGCAACAATGCTTCCACTTGATCTTCAATTTCTATACAACCCTGGATAGGATAATATAGGATAGCATAGGATAGCATAGGATAACATAGAACAACATAGGATAGCATAGGATATCATAGGACAACACAGGACAACATAGGATAGCATAGGATAGCATAGGACAACATAGGACAACATAGGACAACATAGGATAGCATAGGATATCATAGGACAACATAGGACAACATAGGATAGCATAGGATAACATAGGACAACATAGGATAGCATAGGATAACATAGGATAGCACAGGATAACATAGGACACTATAGGATAGCATAGGATAGCATAGGATAACATAGGACAACATAGGACAACATAGGATAGCACAGGATAACATAGGACAACATAGGATAGCATAGGATAACATAGGATAGTACGGGATAACACAGGATAATATAGTATATGATAATATAGGATAATACAGGACAATATAGGATAACACAGGATAACACAGGATACTATAGGATAATATGGGATAATATAGGATAACATTGGGTAGCGCAGAATAACGTAGGATAGCATAGGATAGCGTAGGATAACATAGGATAGCGTAGGATAACATAGGATAGCGTAGGATAACATAGAATAGCGTAGGATAACATGGGATATCATAGGATAGCCTAGGACAGCGTAGGAGAACAGAGCGTAGCATAGGATAACATAGGGTCCATTCCCATTACCAAATTATTCTTGAGATGTCCCTCAAATTGTTTCCCTCGATGATAGGACCCCCGACAGTCAAATGCTAGCACAACATAACCCAACATGGCTAGTGTCTGAAGACGCAAATATCGAACTCCCTTGTGACAATTGGTGACAATCTGAAAACAAATAAGTACTGATGACTTCTCTACTACAACTGAAGTTCTCCATCATTTTGACAGAACTAACCTGGACAGCAGGACCACCATAAACAAAGAGCACTGTGGGATACTTCACAGTTGGTTGAAAGTTGGGTGGTTTAAACACCATGCCATATACATCATGACCTGCAGGTATGAATAACATTTGCATAGTTAATAACAAGATAACCACCATCAACATCTCCATACTGTACCATCACCACTATCACCCCCACCACTACCAGCATCATCACCACCACTACCACCACTTCATCACCACCACCTGTTCCATCACCACCATCACCAATAACACCACCATCATCACCACCACTACCACCATCATCACCACTACCACCACCACTCAACCTCGTCCCCAGGGCATTTTGCCTCCACGTTGGGAGTCGGCGAAAATGGCCCTGGCATCGGCTGGTCGATTCTATAATCGGATTGGCCGGTTTAAAAACTTGATTAATTCAGATACAGTGTAATTTATTCATCAAAATATGAATTGCAATAAATCCACTCTGCGAAGTTCATCCAAAGAATTGTAACGATAGCTTTGGTTAAAGTCAAGAACAACATTAGATATATGTTTCTTCCCGACATTTAAATGTATCCTGGATAATCGTAGGGAGTATCATGATGAATAATGCTAGCCAGTTGCATTTATGATAAAGGTTCACATGCGTGATTCGGCAGAGCGTTAAATATTTCTTATTTATTATTCATGTATACGTATTATACAAAAACGAAACACAAAGACCACATAAATTTTCTTGCCAAAACACCCCAAAATTCTGGGTGTCACGTGGCCAGCCGATGCCAGGGCCATTTTCGCCGACCTCCCAACGTGGAGGCAAAATGCCCTGAGGACGAGGTTGACCACCACTACCAGCATCACCACCACCATCACTACCACCACTTCATCACCACTACCTGTTCCATCATCACCTTCACCAATAATAACACTACCATCATCACCATCACCACAACTATCACCCCCACCACTACCAGCATCACCACCACCATCACTACCACCACTTCATCGCCACCACCTGTTCCATCATCATCATCACCAATAACACCGCCATCATCACCACCATCACCACCACTATCACCCCCACCACTACCAGCATCATCACCACCATCACCACCACCTGCACAACCACCACCAGCATAATCACCACCAGCACAATCACCACCATCGCCAGCATAATCACCACCATCATCACCACCACCACCACCACGATCATCACTACCACCTGCACAATCACCACCAGCATAATCACCACCAGCATCACCACCAGCACAATCACCACCAGTACCACCACCAGCACAATCACCACCAGCATAATCACCACCAGCACAACCACCAGCACAATCACCACCAGCACAATCACCACCATCACAATCACCACCATCACAATCACCACCAGCACCACCACCATCACAATCACCACCAGCACAATCACCACCAGCACCACCACCAGCATAATCACCACCAGCATAATCACCACCAGCATCACCACCAGCACAATCACCACCAGTACCACCACCAGCACAATCACCACCAGCACAATCACCACCAGCACAACCACCAGCACAATCACCACCAGCACAATCACCACCAGCACAATCACCATCATCACAATCACCACCAGCACCACCACCACAATCACCACCAGCACAATCACCACCATCACAATCACCACCAGCACCACCACCAGCACAATCACCACCAGCACAATCACCACCATCACAATCACCACCATCACAATCACCACCAGCACAACCACCACCATCACCATCACCACCAGCACAATCACCACCAGCAGAATCACCACCAACATAATCACCACCAGCACAACCACTACCATCACCATCACCACCAGCACAATCACCACCAACATAATCACCACCATCACAATCACCACTGGTCAGCATAATCACCACCAGCATCACCATCACCACCACCATGATCACAACCACCATTACCACTATCCCCATCATCATTACCACCACCACACACAACCACCACTCCGTAACACTATCCTTATAAATAAGTTTCTAGCAATGTCTCCTCACCATGTTTGCTTCGAAAGTTGACGAGATCTGGACAAAGAGATTCATTCAGTTGTCCTAATAACAAAGAAAACAACATTACAGAAAGCTAACTAATGATGACCAAGTCATACTAATAAAGAAATATCTCATTACAGAAAGCCAGCTAATGATGACCAACTCATCCTAATAAAGAAATATCTTATTAATCATCAAAAACCTTCCTGTAAATTTGCTGACAGGAAAAGCCTAATTATTAATTGCAATGTATTCTTGGTTAGATATTTAAAATAATTATGCATAACAATTACGTATAACAAATTACAATTAAGGTAGTCTAATTAAGGTAATCTATCTATCTATCTATCTATCTATCTATCTATCTATCTGTCTATCTGTCTATCTGTCTATCTGTCCGTCTGTCCGTCTGTCCGTCTGTCCGTCTGTCCGTCTGTCCGTCTGTCCGTCTGTCCGTCTGTCCGTCTGTCCGTCTGTCCGTCTGTCCGTCTGTCCGTCTGTCCGTCTGTCCGTCTGTCCGTCTGTCCGTCTGTCCGTCTGTCCGTCTGTCCGTCTGTCCGTCTGTCCGTCTGTCCGTCTGTCCGTCTGTCCGTCTGTCCGTCTGTCCGTCTGTCCGTCTGTCCGTCTGTCCGTCTGTCCGTCTGTCCGTCTGTCCGTCTGTCCGTCTGTCCGTCTGTCCGTCTGTCCGTCTGTCCGTCTGTCCGTCTGTCCGTCTGTCCGTCTGTCCGTCTGTCCGTCTGTCCGTCTGTCCGTCTGTCCGTCTGTCCGTCTGTCCGTCTGTCCGTCTGTCCGTCTGTCCGTCTGTCCGTCTGTCCGTCTGTCCGTCTGTCCGTCTGTCCGTCTGTCCGTCTGTCCGTCTGTCCGTCTGTCCGTCTGTCCGTCTGTCCGTCTGTCCGTCTGTCCGTCTGTCCGTCTGTCCGTCTGTCCGTCTGTCCGTCTGTCCGTCTGTCCGTCTGTCCGTCCGTCCGTCCGTCCGTCCGTCCGTCCGTCCGTCCGTCCGTCCGTCCGTCCGTCCGTCCGTCCGTCCGTCCGTCCGTCCGTCCGTCCGTCCGTCTGTCCGTCTGTCCGTCTGTCCGTCTGTCTGTCTGTCTGTCTGTCTGTCTGTCTGTCTGTCTGTCTGTCTGTCTGTCCGTCCGTCTGTCTGTCTGTCTGTCTGTCTAATAACAAAATTACAAAATGCTATTGGTTACCAAGTCAGCCATTTTGGATTCACATTTTAACAAGAGCACACTGGACTTACCTGGTGGTCTAATATGGTAATATGGTAGAGCTGTGACAACAGTCTCCGAGGTATGACTGATGTTGTGTGAACTGTGAAGAATTTGGTAGACAGTGACTGCTGGGGAATCTTTTACTGACGAGTAAACTGTCACAAATAAACTACAATCCTGAAAATATACAAATTATTTCACTTAGTTCTCAAGGCAAACTATTTTTTATTAATTCATTTACGCTGAATTTGAATACAATATACAATTACTGGATGAGGTTGAGCATCATATCAAGAATTATCAAGGCCGAGGTTTGTGTTATCTGCCAAAGCCGAAGGCTGAGGCGGATAACACAAACAGAGGCCTTGATAATTCTTGATATCATGCGATAACCGAATTCAATAATTGTTTTATTATACAATTATAAATGTAGAAGCCTTTCGAAAGTTTTTGACAAAGTTAGGTAAAAATAGTAAATTTTAATACCGTCTTCAGTTCGAGGTTCGCTAAACTTTTTCGCTTTCAAATACAATTTTCTCTTTCAAACACTGCTTTAAACTTTAATAGCTGTATGTGTAGCTCGCTTGTTTTTTCTTGGTGGTTTTAGCGTCAACAAAACGTGCCAAATCCGCCGGATTAATCCGCTTCTGATCTTCACTCCTAAGGACGGCCGCAATGTTTGTTTTGTTCAAACCGCTGGCCAGCGCGTCATAGCTACAGATAATTTTTGATATTTTGTAGGTGGCAAGACACCAAGAATTATCTGTAGGTTTTTAGCCAATCACAGTTGAGATTGTATCAGTATTGTATAATAATGAAAATTATTGGGAAATACCTCGTTCATAGTAACGGAATGTGAGAATCCCAGCTGACTCAAGCGAGAAATATTCATGGAACGATAAATGTAGGATGCAGCATACAGATGTTGCTCTATCGGAGAATCTTTAGTTCCCATAAAATAAACCACACAATTCTTCTCATCTACCCATATCTAGAAAAGAAATTAAATAATTATTATTATAATAATTAATAATAATAATAATAATAATAATAATAATAATAATAATAATAATAATAATAATAATAATAGTAATAATAATAATAATAATAATAATAATAATAATAATAATAATAATAATAATAATAATAATAATAATAATAATGATGATAATAATAATAATTTTCTTTATTTTACAAGGGTAATTTACTACAAAATTATGACAAAAATTAGTATTTTCTGATGGCTCTTGATGTAAGATTAAATAATTTAATATTTATTGCTATTCTCAGCAGTTTACCATCTTTTCACTTTGCTCTATCTAAAACACTACCTACACAGCACTCTAGTTTTTACTCTGATGAAGAACTTTGATTCAAAACGTCAGTACTTCGTTATCAAAACTATTCTCAGCAGTACATCATCTTTTCACTTTGCTCTATCTAAAACACTGCCTACACAACACTCTAGTTTTTACTCTGATAAAGAGCTCTGCTTGAAATGTAAGTATTTCGTTATTAAAACTATTCTCAGCAGTACATCATCTTTTCATTTTGCTCTATCTAAAACACTGCTTACACAACACTCTAGTTTTTACTCTGATAAAGAGCTCTGCTTGAAACGTCAGTATTTCGTTATTAAAACTATTCTCAGCAGTTTACCATCTTTTCACTTTGCTCTATCTAAAACACTGCCTACACAACACTCTAGTTTTTACTCTGATAAAGAGCTCTGCTTGAAATGTAAGTATTTCGTTATTAAAACTATTCTCAGCAGTACATCATCTTTTCACTTTGCTCTATCTAAAACACTGCTTACACAACACTCTAGTTTTTACTCTGATGAAGAGCTCTGCTTGAAACGTCAGTATTTCGTTATTAAAACTATTCTCAGCAGTTTACCATCTTTTCACTTTGCTCTATCTAAAACACTGCCTACACAACACTCTAGTTTTTACTCTGATGAAGGACTCTGCTTGAAACGTCAGTATTTCGTTATTAAAACTATTCTCAGCAGTTTACCATCTTTTCACTTTGCTCTATCTAAAACACTGCCTACACAACACTCTAGTTTTTACTCTGATGAAAGACTCTGCTTGAAACGTCAGTATTTCGTTGTTAAAACTATTCTCAGCAGTTTACCATCTTTTCACTTTGCTCTATCTAAAACACTGCCTGCACAACACTCTAGTTTTTACTCTGATGAAGTACTCTGCTTGAAACGTCAGTATTTCGTTATTAAAATTATTCTCAGCAGTTTACCATCTTTTCACTTTGCTCTATCTAAAACACTACCTACACAGCACTCTAGTTTTTACTCTGATGAAGAACTTTGATTCGAAACGTCAGTATTTCGTTATCAAAACTATTCTCAGCAGTTTACCATCTTTTCACTTTGCTCTATCTAAAACACTGCCTACACAACACTCTAGTTTTTACTCTGATGAAGGACTCTGCTTGAAACGTCAGTATTTCGTTATTAAAACTATTCTCAGCAGTTTACCATCTTTTCACTTTGCTCT
The DNA here is from genome assembly GCA_964035015.1 of Corallium rubrum. NCBI lineage: Eukaryota > Metazoa > Cnidaria > Anthozoa > Scleralcyonacea > Coralliidae > Corallium > Corallium rubrum. Next base: position 7,699,104 of record OZ036015.1, read on the forward strand.
ATCTAAAACACTGCCTACACAACACTCTAGTTTTTACTCTGATGAAAGACTCTGCTTGAAACGTCAGTATTTCGTTGTTAAAACTATTCTCAGCAGTTTACCATCTTTTCACTTTGCTCTATCTAAAACACTGCCTGCACAACACTCTAGTTTTTACTCTGATGAAGGACTCTGCTTGAAACGTCAGTATTTCGTTATTAAAATTATTCTCAGCAGTTTACCATCTTTTCACTTTGCTCTATCTAAAACACTACCTACACAGCACTCTAGTTTTTACTCTGATGAAGAACTTTGATTCGAAATGTCAGTATTTCGTTATCAAAACTATTCTCAGCAGTTTACCATCTTTTCACTTTGCTCTATCTAAAACACTGCCTACACAACACTCTAGTTTTTACTCTGATGAAGGACTCTGCTTGAAACGTCAGTATTTCGTTATTAAAACTATTCTCAGCAGTTTACCATCTCTTCACTTTGCTCTATCTAAAACACTGCCTACACAACACTCTAGTTTTTACTCTGATGAAAGACTCTGCTTGAAACGTCAGTATTTCGTTGTTAAAACTATTCTCAGCAGTTTACCATCTTTTCACTTTGCTCTATCTAAAACACTGCCTGCACAACACTCTAGTTTTTACTCTGATGAAGGACTCTGCTTGAAACGTCAGTATTTCGTTGTTAAAACTATTCTCAGCAGTTTACCATCTTTTCACTTTGCTCTATCTAAAACACTGCCTGCACAACACTCTAGTTTTTACTCTGATGAAGGACTCTGCTTGAAACGTCAGTATTTCGTTATTAAAATTATTCTCAACAGTTTACCATCTTTTCACTTTGCTCTATCTAAAACACTACCTACACAGCACTCTAGTTTTTACTCTGATGAAGAACTTTGATTCGAAACGTCAGTATTTCGTTATCAAAACTATTCTCAGCAGTTTACCATCTTTTCACTTTGCTCTATCTAAAACACTGCCTACACAACACTCTAGTTTTTACTCTGATGAAGGACTCTGCTTGAAACGTCAGTATTTCGTTATTAAAACTATTCTCAGCAGTTTACCATCTTTTCACTTTGCTCTATCTAAAACACTGCCTACACAACACTCTAGTTTTTACTCTGATGAAAGACTCTGCTTGAAACGTCAGTATTTCGTTGTTAAAACTATTCTCAGAAGTTTACCATCTTTTCACTTTGCTCTATCTAAAACACTGCCTGCACAACACTCTAGTTTTTACTCTGATGAAGGACTCTGCTTGAAACGTCAGTATTTCGTTATTAAAATTATTCTCAGCAGTTTACCATCTTTTCACTTTGCTCTATCTAAAACACTACCTACACAGCACTCTAGTTTTTACTCTGATGAAGAACTTTGATTCGAAACGTCAGTATTTCGTTATCAAAACTATTCTCAGCAGTTTACCATCTTTTCACATTGCTCTACCTAAAACACTGCCTACACAACACTCTACTTTTTACTCTGATGAAGGACTCTGCTTGAAACGTCAGTATTTCGTTATTAAAACTATTCTCAGCAGTTTACCATCTTTTCACTTTGCTCTATCTAAAACACTGCCTACACAACACTCTAGTTTTTACTCTGATGAAAGACTCTGCTTGAAACGTCAGTATTTCGTTGTTAAAACTATTCTCAGCAGTTTACCATCTTTTCACTTTGCTCTATCTAAAACACTGCCTGCACAACACTCTAGTTTTTACTCTGATGAAGGACTCTGCTTGAAACGTCAGTATTTCGTTATTAAAATTATTCTCAGCAGTTTACCATCTTTTCACTTTGCTCTATCTAAAACACTACCTACACAGCACTCTAGTTTTTACTCTGATGAAGAACTTTGATTCGAAACGTCAGTATTTCGTTATCAAAACTATTCTCAGCAGTTTACCATCTTTTCACTTTGCTCTATCTAAAACATTGCCTACACAACACTCTAGTTTTTACTCTGATGAAGGACTCTGCTTGAAACGTCAGTATTTCGTTATTAAAACTATTCTCAACAGTTTACCATCTTTTCACTTTGCTCTATCTAAAACACTGCCTACACAGCACTCTAGTTTTTACTCTGATAAAGGTCTCTGCTTGAAACGTCAGTATTTCGTTATTAAAACTATTCTCAGCAGTTTACCAAGTTTGAGTAATACCCGGGCGTGTGACGGCATATCTAGTCGGGGGAGATTCCCCCCGGAAAATTTTTGAAATTCGGATCTCTGAAACGGTATTTGGCAGCATTCTGACAGCACATTTGTGAAGAATTTTAAAAGTTTTAAAACATGATTTTAATAGTGCATTTTGTCCAAAACTGCATGAAATTTAGATATCTGAAACGGCACTTCCCACATTCTGACAGCACATTCGTGAATAATTTTAAAAAAACATGATTTTAATAGCGCGATAGCCAGTCCTCCGAGTCCATGTCACATGTCAGCCATATTTTTTGTGGAAATCACATTCTCAGGGCTGAGTCACAGAATAAGGATGCTGAGTCCTCTCTCCTCAGCAGAGGGCAGAGGCTTCTATTCTGGTTAGTTGCAGGCAATTGTCGCAGGCGTGCGGGGAGGAGAGAGGAGCTGAGTCCCCGTTCTTTATGGCCACCGCGTGCATGAAAGTCTTGATCCCAGACTGCGACAAGCCTCTGCGAGGCATACGCGCGACTCACTGACTCGGAAAACCTGCGGTAACATTTAAATTTTAATTTTCCCCAAGATATTTTACACAGTTGAGGGTTACGAATAAGATTGAATTCGTTCTTAGCAAGATTTCAAGTGCTATGTATTAACTACCAGCACGGAGCTCTACAAACAAAACTGAGGCGTGAGATCACTTATGTCCGGCGTGTGGGCGTGAGAATTAATGCTGAGGCGTGTGTCACACGCCCAACGCGTGTGTCACACGCCTAAGGCGTGAGACTTGGTAGGTATGCCATCTTTTCACTTTGCTCTATCTAAAACACTGCCTACACAGCACTCTAGTTATTACTCTGATGAAGAACTCTGCTTGAAACGTCAGTATTTCGTTATTAAAACTATTCTCAGCAGTTTACCATCTTTTCACTTTGCTCTATCTAAAACACTGCCTACACAGCACTCTAGTGTTTACTCTGATGAAGGACTCTGTTTGAAACGTCAGTATTTCGTTATTAAAACTATACTCAGCAGTTTACCATCTTTTCACTTTGCTCTGTGGAAAACACTGCCTACACAACACTCTAGTTTTTACTCTGATAAGGAGCTCTGCTTGAAACGTCAGCATTTCGTTATAAAAACTATTCTCAACAATTTACCATCTTTTCACTTTGCTCTATCTAAAACACTACCTACACAACACTCTAGTTTTTTACTCTACTTATTTTGCATCACAATAATAACTACAATTAATTGTTTACAAGATAATGTCTGCCAATGTATCGTAGTTAGATTGACTTACCTGACTGCCGTTGACTTCCCACTCTCCAGATGTAAACTGATAGAAAGTTGCCTCTTCCTTGCTTACAATACTATCAAGGACACTAGGTTTGAACATGGCTTGACAACAACTGACAGAGACCAAGTAAAGATGGCGGAAACCAGACATCTCACTGGTCCAAATAAACTGAATAGTTTCTGAGTCGGTTTCTCTTGCTTCAAGAAAATGGATAATATCACAAACCTAAGAGAAAATATATACAGCAAGACTCATTCACTAATTATTAATATTACACAGACTCACAGGAATATTGACCCCACGTTGATGTGATGTTGCAGTACTCTGACGAGTTAGCTGCATATACATGTATTCTGCCTGAGTGGATTCTGTATGATTCTATATGATTCTGTATATATATATATATTTATTTTTTTTCTAAACCTCATTAATAATTCATGAGGAAAATTCAAAAGAAATTAATCTTTAATCAGTGGTTATAGTATGATATAAACCACATTTAACCTGCACATAAATGTGATATAGAC
>OZ036015.1:7705570-7756608 GCA_964035015.1 Corallium rubrum
CCTGAAGATTCTTTTTTAGATGAAACAGCCTGTTGCAGACTTTTGAGGTAAGCGAAAATCTATATTTGCTCTAACTATATGTTATCGAGCACTCTTTGCGTTTCGTAGACCAAAACCCACACGTATATATATATATATATATATATACCGTATATAAAATCATCAGGTGTTAGACAGAGTAAAACAATAAAGGAACCATTTTTGACCAGCTCAGGCAGGAATGGGTTAATCACTTGTTAACTCATTGCTGCCCAGGATGTCTGAGGGTTCTCTCTTTGATGAGTAAAATCATCTCGTGTTAGACAGAATAAAACAATAAAGGAACCATTTTTGACCAGCTCAGGCAAGAATGGGTTAATCACTTGTTAACTCATTGCTGCCTAGGATGTCTGAGGGTTCTCTCTTTGATGAGTAAAATCATCCGGTGTTAGACAGAATAAAACAATAAAGGAACCATTTTTGAGCAGGCAGGAATGGGTTAACTTACATTAATCCACATTTCAGATGTCTCATCAATAAGGACCTGCATGGTCTCAAAGGGATAGATGCCATCATGATCCATACTGTCCCCCTTCTTTATAGGGATAAATAGGGATAATGGAATACGAACTACGACAAGACGTTGTTGAGATCTGTCCAAAAGCTGAGCCCAAACACTAGAAAAAAAGGAAGACAAAAATAAATAAAGTTATGAAAAAATAATTATGAAATTTTACAATAGCCTAGGATATATAGATTGAAATCTTGACATGGTAGTGGTTAAAGTCCTGAGCAAAATCATAATATATCTTGTCAGCCCGAAAATTTCATCTTCATGGACTTTTTTGCTGTCAAAGTTACCGGATGTGATGTCACAAGAGACATTTTTGTGGCAAGTAACAACTAACTAACTAACTAACAGTGTTTAAACACGGAGCGAGCGCATAAGGGACCCCCCCCCCCCGGATACGCACTGACAGTTTGAAATTTCAACAGTCAAGTCAACAACGAGTCAGTGAGCTGGTGAAGTTTTGAGAATTATCTTTTATTTATAACCTTTTTACCTTTCAATTACCCATGTAAATTGTAAAGAGAAGCATAAGAGTCTTAGATAAAAACAATTCTGAAGTGATTAAATTTGTTTGGTCAATGAATTTGTAAAATATATAAGCTTATATTATGACCTTGCTTTCAAACGATGTTTGAAGGTCACGTATAGCTGCTTTGTCTTTTGCCGTTTTTTAAAATAGAGTTCCACATAAAAGACAATACTTTGATATTTAACTAAAACAGACCATTTAAACGAAGACAATAAATAGTTTATTATATTAACTTTGCAAGTCAATATATCACAAATTGAGAAATTTTTAGTAGTCATTTGTCTGGCTTTACTGTAGGTCGTGCAAAAACAAAGTTGTCGTCGTTGAAAAGTGAGATGATGTTCAGACATCTACATGGAGATATTCATTATCAACATTCTTGGTGTATATAAAAGGGTCTTTATAATTACAAGGACGGAAGATATGAATGAATAAGCAAAGAATACAGACATCATCTGCATTCAACAAGAAAAATGGTGAGACGCTTGGTCTTTTTCCTACGGCTTTTCCTCACCTTAGTTTTGTTTCGACGTATGGGAAGCGTAATTTTTCCATCTTTCTACTCAAAAATGATGTGTTACACTTGAAAAAGACAAATTCGACATTTGGAAAGCGGCAAGTTTAATTTAAAAACAGTAAACAAGTCTCACAGAAGCTCCGCACTTCAGTCTTAGCCAAAGTTACTCGGTAAGGCCGGAAGTAATTTTAGCTGTGTGGACCAATCAGATGCGTTTGGGCAGGATTGGCTGAGGTACTCAGCCGGTACTTATGCGCTCGCTCCGTGTTTAACTGGAAACTTACTGTTACAATGCGACTTGTAGACCAACAAGTACTTGTAACTGAGCGGTTAAGACTCGTTCCTGGAGGACTGGGCACAGTCTAAGGTATAAGTACCTTAATTAACCTTGCTCCGCTATCTGAGTTCTAGTGGCTCAATGGTTAGAGCGTCTGGCTAGCATTCAGAAGGTTGTGGGTTCGAGTCCCGCTTAGAGCTCAGAGTTTTTCTGAGTATTACTAACTAACACAGCTTGTACAGCAAACAACTGACAATTATTACTAACATCAAGCTGCAATTTCTGAAACTAACTAACAGTGTTTAACTGGAAACATACTGTTACAACGCGACTTGTAGACCAACAAGTACTTGTAACTGAGCGGTTAAGACTCGTTCCTGGAGGACTGGGCACAGTCTAAGGTATAATTACCTTAATTAACCTTGCTCCGCTATCTGAGTTCTAGTGGCTCAGTGGTTAGAGTTTCTGGCTAGCATTCAGAAGGTTGTGGGTTCGAGTCCCGCTTAGAGCACAGAGTTTTTCTGAGTATTACTAACTAACACAGCTTGTACAGCAAACAACTGACAATTATTACTAACATCAAGCTGCAATTTCTGAAACTAACTAACAGTGTTTAACTGGAAACTTCCTGTTGCAACGCGACTTGTAGACCAACAAGTACTTGTAACCGAGCGGTTAAGGCTCGTTCCTAGAGGACTGGGCACAGTCTAAGGTATAAGTACCTTAATTAACCTTGCTCCGCTATCTGAGTTCTAGTGGCTCAATGGTTAGAGCGTCTGGCTAGGATTCAGAAGGTTGTGGGTTCGAGTCCCTCTTAGAGCTCAGAGTTTTTCTGAGTATTACTAACTAACACAGCTTGTATAGCAAACAACTGACAATTATTACTAACATCAAGCTGCAATTTCTGAAACTAACTAAAAGAAAACTGGTTTGGAATGCCTCTTGTGACATCACATCCGGTAATTTTGACAGCGAAAAACTCCATGAAGATGAAATTTTCAGCTGACAAGATATATTATGATTTTGCGCAGGAAGACCCAAATATTACGAATATGTAAAATCCCCAAACGTGAGATAGACACTTTAAATAAATTACAAAATATTATATTATATTACAAGCTCTCACCTTTTACCATCTGGCAGCCATCCACAGCGGACAACATATTCCATCCAAGGGAATGCTACTTGAAGTGAAATCTTTAATTCATACGTAACTGTTTCATCACTAAACTATAAATTAAACATATCCAAGGGTCGAATTAACTATTGTAATAATATAGAGGGCAAAATTTCTCGAATATGATTGGCTAATGAAGAGGGCATTTTTTTGTAATTCAGGGCAAAATTACTTGCACTTGATTGGTTCCTTGATCAGCAGTACTTGCATGTGATTGGTCGCTTGGTTACTTAGCAACAGTGAACCTCCGAGGACTGACTATTTTTCAACAAATCTGCAAAGTTTTTCGGTCTGAAAATGCCTTTTTGTTTAATTTGAACTAATTTGAACTATTGAAGGAGTGTAAAGTATTAGTGAAAATGAATACTCTAGAAAACTTACGAACTTTTGCCTGTGTTTACAAGAAGAAAGCTACATGCACAGCGATAGAGCGAGGGAAATTTGGAATGTTGCTGAGCACCGACCGTGATAAGGTACATGTACCATTACCATTTGACATTTTCTGGACATAATATAGCTCTTAAATAATTTTGCCCGCTATATTATTAAGACCTAATCGCACGAGTTCTCGTAAAATTAAGGTTTAATTTCACTCGTGTTTTCAAAATCGTACAAATTACCCTCGTCGCTTCGCGACTCGGGCAATTTTGTAAAATTTTGAAAACACTCGTGAAATTAAACCTTAATTTTCCTCGGCCCCATGCGATTACCTATACAAAACTGGTTCGTGAATTTTAAAAAAGTTCCATCAGTATAATGCCTGATTTTTTACCCCCATTTTAAAGTAGTAATCAATGCTTTAAAAACTTAAAAACTAATACACTCAAGAAACAAAAAGGTCTATTTTTTGTAGAGATCTTGATATCCGTGTGTAACATGCCTGATTTTAGTTTTTCTCACAATCTTTTCATCTCTTTGAAACGCCAACAGCTTATTGTAGTGTGCTAAGTCTTTGCTGTGTTCACATTTATTCTGTGCCATAGTGGGAAGTTTGCGTGGGTGCAAGTGGGCACTCGAAAAATGCTTCCACAGTACTGGCCACTGTTTTAACGTAAACTACTTCATGTTCGATATGTCACTGTGTAAGACCAGTTCAGCATTCGTACCAAATATGCGATTATATAAAGTTTCAAAAGTCACTCATTATTTTTGATTCATGATTCTTATTAAAATTTTTGCTTTTGCGTTCGTTAAGTTCGTAATTTGGTTCGTGAATCACGAACCGTTAATTCGAACCTTGCATATCATATATTATTAAACTATTATTATTACTCGGGCTACCTGTGGTAGGCCGAGTCTAGGTTTCGGCTCGGGTTTTTTTTTGGGTTTTTTCCCTTCTGTGTCACGCTCTTAGCCTACTCCGCAGGCCTCTCTAATCAGAAAGCGCAGGCTCAAGTCAAGTGCGCATTTAACTTATTCCACCGTCTCGATCAAGACAAACATAATAAGACTTTGCGAAACTGATGCGTGCATGCCAAATGCTTTCTTTCTTTGCTTTCCTGATGTCTGATCAAGTCTTTCTCCTCTCGGATGTGTTTTGTGTTTTCACAGACATAGTTATTGGTCAGTAGTGTCGCTGGCAAGTATCTTGATATTATATACGCTTACGATCTCACACGCCGTATACATGAAGCTGTGTTGATATTTAATACCCGAAGAGACTTGACATATGAACGCTGTACATGTGTGGAAATAATGCTAATTCTTTCTTAGCTTTCCTACTGTCTGACGATCAGAGTCCGATCAAGTCTTTCTCGTCTCGGATGTGTTTTGCGTGTTCACCGACATAGTTTGATATTGGTCAGTAATGTCGCTAGCTGTGTTGATATTTAATACCCGAAGAGACTCGACATATGAACGCTGTGTACATATGTGGAAATACGTTACAGGCAATTGCAAATTGCGTTTTCTATCGGAGATTGGATTGTGTTTTGACTTTTGTCTGTGACCTGAATGTGTTTAGACGGCGGCTTTAGATCTTGGCACTGCATGTGACAACCTGCGCGTGATTTTGCAGTAGCCCGAGTGAACGCCTGACCAGGCGTCTTGTTGTTATTATTATCACTGTCATTATCATTATCATTATCATTATCATTATTATTATTATTATTATTATTATTATTATTATTATTATTATTATTATTATTATTGCTGTATTATTAGGCCACATAAAAAAATTACTTGTTTAGTGTTGGGAGGGAGGTTTGTTTTTTTGTATGTTTTTTTTTCTCTTTGCCCTACAGGGGTACCGCTGTCATGGTGTTACCGTCTCTACAGGGGTACCGCTGTCATGGTGTTACCGTCTCTACAGGGTGTTTTTAAAAACGTACTACAGCTTTCCTTGGCCACACAGCATATCACAAATGCCATTGGTGGTCTAACAAAGATTTGTTATATACCAAAGACTTTCGTTTGCCAAAGATGAAATCCTATTGGTCAAATCATGGTCACGTGTTGTTCAACAAACTCAATGTTTCTTTCTGCCGAGGGAAACATTGCACCGTTTCCCTCTGACGTCAACAACGAAGAGGGAAACAGTGCAGTGTTTCCCTCTGACGTCAGCTTTAATCATGCGTTGTTCATGTGAATAGACAATGATTATTGCATCAGATCAAGAACTTTGGACTTTTCGGAACATTTTGAAAACAAGAGCTTGTTTCGAGCTTGTTTGGTACGAAATAGTCCATTTTCCAAAGGAAAGAATACCTATACATTTCTTCAAAGAAGGTCTGAAGAAAACCTGGATAAGTTTAAAGCTGTTCTTTGTACTTGTTGAGTCTGGTGTATTTGTTTAGTTGAATTGAAATTACGAAGACAAAGTCAAAGTATTTTGGTAAGTCTTTTTGCCTTTTGTAAGTTTCGAGTCATCTTGGTATTTTGTATTTTAAAAGTCTTTGGTATATAACAAAACGCTTGTTGACTTTTGCCTCGAGAAACATCGAGTTTTACGGTCCCAATGTTCAAGCCTTCGGGTCCGTAAAACTCGATGTTTCCCTCGGCGCCAGTCAACAAGTGTATAGTATTTGTTTTCACTCACTCATGTTTTATTAAACAGAAACCAAGTCAAGGTTTATAATAACTTAATGCGCAGGTATGGAACATGTAAGTGTCTAGGTACGAGAATAAGTCTGAGGTCTGAACCCGTCCCGGACAACACCACTGCCAAACGTTCGCGCACGCGTGAACTCGCTGAGTAAACATTGCAAGAGAAGTGGGAACTAGCCGTGGTGACAACAACCAGACAGTGAAGACTAAGTAAGACTTGACTATTCATTTGTGTTTTAAAAAAGGGTAAATAAAATTACGAAGGGGTAAATTCAGAATATGTTACAATATTGACAATTAAGGAAGCCATGCACAAATTACCTACTTTATCTTTTTGGTAGTATGCTTATAAATTTAACTTTTGTGTCGGACTCTCGGACCAGTCCAAATATTTCAGTGTTTTCCCGCTCTTTTTCCGAGAACGAGCTTGGACGTCGCGCATGTGCAAAACGTTTAGCAGCGGTGTCATCCAGTCCAGGGCATGAAGTTCATCAGAGATCGCAAACCGCAAATCACCATTTTTAATACTACAGGTAAAACATTGTTTTGAGAGTTTTTGCACTAAATTTAGAGCGTTTTTTGAAAAATAAAAAAAATTTGGAGGTCGGGGGCTTTTCTCAGGTCGGGGACGGGAAACAACTAATTTTGTGGCCTTATTGACAAACATCTACATGTATGGATGTACCAAATGTCCGTTATTATACATCAGGCTTGAAAATGCACCACTCAACACCATTCCTGGTGATACAGTATCTGTATGTACATGAAACGAAAATTAAGTTTGTTTTATTTGAAAGAACACTTAAAATGATAGAGTAACATCTTTTGCAGTTTTTCATTTCCTTGCTTCGTTCTAAAGATATTTCAGTTTGTTTGATATGCAAATTAAACATTTTGAAGTCATGACGTGCAAAATGAGTTATCGAAAAAAGTTATATAGCGTTGCTATTATCAAACAAAATTAATTCAAAGGACGCATGTGGGTGTGGTTCGCCCAGAACACTAAACATGTAGATTTTCAGGTAATTATATTTGACAATATCAAAGATATATAACTTTTTTCGATAACTCATTATGCATGTCATCACATCAAAATGTTTAATTTGCATGTCAAACAAACTGAAATATCTCAAGAACGAAGCAAGGAAATGAAAAACTTCAAAAGATGTTACTCTATCATTTTAAGTGTTCTTTCAAATAAGACTGACTTAATTTTCATTTCATAGGCACTTTAAAGTGGACAGCAATTTTCTTACCTCACCAGAATCTTCAATAGAGAATTCAACTAATTTCAAGCAAGATGAGGCATTTTGAGTTCCTGTATAGCAAGGAAATAAAAACAAGTTGTTTATAATATTAATGTAATACCAAAAGCAATAATAATGAAGTTATTAGAACTAGAATTTAGAACTCACCAGCTCGGGGATATCTGTAAGACTCAGAGGTTGAAGGAGCTGTAGCTTCAACAGTAGGGGTCATTGTCAGTATTTCAACATCACTTTCATCCACCTTAAAATGACAACATATTGTTGAGAACATAATATATATATATATATATATATATATATATATATATATATATATATATATATATATATATTTAAAACACTCATTAATAATTCATGAAGAAAACACAAAAGAATTCATGACCGTGAAGGAGGTTGTATATCTGATACAAACCACACGTGGTTATATCACATATACAACTACTAGTGGTTGTATATCAGGTCACTATCTCCACTCTAAAACATTGAAATTGAGCTTTTTCTGAATTAATCTGAACAAATATTACTCATATTAACATCAAAGACTCGGCGTGTTTTAAGCTATTTACAATATTCGTGTCCGTGTTGTATTGGATATGACAAGCTCTTGCCTTCGGCTCGAGCTTGTATATCCAATACAACAAAGCCACTCATATTGTAAATACTATATATATATATATATATATATATATATATATATATATATATATATATATATATTTATAAAATAAGGTGCCCCTACGCATGCTCTGATTGGCTGGGCTCTGTGCATTTATAAGAGAACATAGATCATGAATGACGTAGAATGGCGCCAGCAGGCCGGAAAAGCCCGCCAAATTCCTAAACTACCTCACTTTTAGTTTGATTTTTCCTCTTCTTATTTTATAAAACAAATAAAACATATCGCTCCTGTGCATATGTACTCTTATAAAGGTACATTTGACGTGATTTGAACACGAAAGAAGTGTAAAGGCACTCGGCTATCGCCTCGTGCCTCTACTCAACTTCTTTCGTGTTCAAGTGATGTCAAACGTGCCTTTATAAGAGTACATATGCACGGAGCCTTTATTTGTTATATATATATATATATATATATATATATATATATATATATATATATATATATATATATATATATATATATATATATATATATATATATATACATGTATATATATAAATAAGTTTTGTGGAAACACCACGTAAAATATTTCTTTGCTTAGAAAATAGAAATATTTTACGGGGTGTTTCCACAAAACTTATTTATATTACTTTATCGCCATGAAAACGTTCAAAGAATTAATTATATATATATATATATATATATATATATATATATATATATATATATATATATATATAGATAGATAGATAGATATAGATATAGAAATAGATATAGATATAGATATAGATATACAGTAGATATAGATATAGATATACAGATAGATATAGATATAGACATAGATATAATTATATATAAATTATAATAATATTATAATATAATTATCCAAGTACTATACTCTAATCATTATAATTACTCTGATTCATTAATTTATTATAATCATTATAGTTTATTATAATTAATTAAATATAATTTATTATAATCACTCTAATTAGTTATAATGTATTGCCATTAATCATAATTTATTATAATTAATTAATTACTCTAATTCATTATAATTAATTATAATTTATTACATTAATAATGACAATTTCATATAATTAATTATCATAATTCGTTATAATTACTCTACTTCATTATAATTTATTATAATTAATTATTATAATTTGTAATTAATTATCATTAAATACTATAATTCATTATATTTCTTATAAGTATTTATAATTATTATAATTCATACACATATTTCTCATTTCTGTACCTCTTCATACAGTATACAGTATTTCTCAACTTCACCATCATTATCCCTCTTTATCCTTGGTTGCCACCAATATCCTGTGTATCGATCAAACTCTTCTTGAACAACAAAGGATGGTACTCCCGCAGACAGTGCTTCATTCACACTACTAGTACTTGGTACACCTGTGTTGGTCCATGTCAGCCGTTTTTCTCGGCCAGTCGTAACATTACTCACCCAGACATCATTATGATGGATAAATGCAATCACATTAGCGTTAGTTGGGGATAGTTTGGGATCCATTCTTGTGGCATTTGTTTGTGTTTTGACCTCGCCTGGAACAAGACGAGCGCTAGAATCTCCTGGGGCCTAAAATGTATTATAATTAATTAAAATATGTTATAATTAATTAAAATATGTTATAATTAATTAAAATATGTTATAATTAATTAAAATATGTTATAATTAATTAAAATATATTTAACAATTAGATTATGAGCTCAAAATTTCTATGAGTGAATAGTTGACGAGAGCGGAGCTCGAGTCAACTATCATCTCATAGAAATTGAGAGTGAAAAATCTAATTGTTTTAGTAGAAACTAACTTGTGAAACTACCTTAGTTCTTCCAAATTATTTCAAAAAACGAAGCATAACCATTGTTTCTGTGCGAAAACCAAGGCAAAACAATCTGTCACTCCTTGTATCATCCATGTTGTTTTACTGCATGGCCGCGCGAGTACTGGTACTCAATTTGCTACTCGCTATCTACTGACGAATAGATATCGAGTAGAGTAGCCAATCAGATTGCAGCATTTGCAATAGAATACTAGTAAGTTTCTACTAATATCTAATATATTATAATCAGGGTTCGAATTAACATATCGCGATTCGCAAATCGCAATGCACTTTTCAAAATATGCAATCCAAAACAAACATAAACAACTCCAAAATCGCAATACAAAGTAACAGCTGAGTGCCTTACAATAAGTAAGCGCTGAGTGCCTTCCAATAACTTCTTCACAGCGTGTTTTGGTTTATTACAAAACAAAACAACAGCCTTGGATAGTTCTCACGTTACATTGCATCATAATAATAAAAACACCGTGAAACTGAAACACTGCTACTGTAAATTTATCCTTCATAATTCAGTGAGATTTTGAGCACAAAAATAAAACAAACATGTCATTTCAGACACATTTCTGACACAGTTGTTTCGCCTGCAGCTTGAAATGTCACATTTAATGAGTAAAATGCTTGGAAAGGTTCGAATTACGCACTGATGAGTTTGACGTTTGAAACAAGTTTAAATGCATTGTTTTTTTGTTTACTTGTTGAGGCCCCTTGGGGATATGTGTTTATTCACCTCAGCTTCATCCTCAGTGAATAAATCACATATCCCCTTGTGGCCTCAAAATAAACTATACTTAATTACAGTAATAAAGACTTATTAACTGAGTGCGAGGTCTGAATGGGAAAGTATTTGCCTGAGGTTTTCGTACAGACCGAGCAACGAAGGAGCGAGGTTTGTGCGATAAAACCGAGGGCAAATACTTCCAGTGCAGACCGAGCAAACAAGGTTAATAAGGAATTTATTATATGGCCATTGGTTCATTTTATTTTTAAGTTTCAAGCGTTGTTTTCGTATTCGGAGTATACTGTTTACCTTTGTTGACTTTTTCATGTCACTTCTTGGCCTTCTTATTTACACCAGTTCGGCTTTTATTTGTCACGTTTTTAAATAAACAGCTTTAAAGGAAACCAGCAGTGACATTCCAACACATTTTATTGTTCAGAATATTTGAATGAAGATACCTGTTTCTCTTTTATTTGTATTCAAATCAACTCAGAAATGTTCCCACCAAAACTTACAGGGCCGAGAAAAAAGCGTATTGACCGCGAGGTCAATATCGTAAAATACCGACCTCTCATGGACCAATCAGCGTGCGTTGTTTTGTGTACAGACCAGAAATCAAACCCAGCCATATAATAAATATCTTCTAGGGATTTATGGTGAAGAAATATTCGAGTGTAGAATATATACATCATAAGACCAAACCGGGACCAGTTGCGAAAAACTACACAGGCCTTCCAGCAGGAATTGAACCCACGACCTTGCGATTCTAGTGCAATGCTCTGACCACTGAGTCACGGAGGCCATTGCCGAGAGCTTGATCGCGAGTTCTGTATATATTGAGGTGGTAATGCCAGGAGAGAATTGGGTTTATTAGAAGTAATATTGGGCATTTCACTCAATTACATAGCATGTTCTAGGGATTCATGGTGAAGGAAAATTCGAGTGTAGAATATATACATTATAAGACCAAACCAGGACCAGTTGCAAAAAATGCAACTACACAGGCCTTCCGGCAGTCCGGTTTGGTCTTATAATGTATATATTCTACACTCGAATTTTCCTTCACCCAAAATCCCTAGAACATGCTATGTAATCGAGTGAAATGCCCAATATTACTTCTAATAAACCCAATTCTCTCCTAGCAGTACCACCTCAATATATACAGAACTCGTGATCAAGCTCTCGGCAACGGCCCCCGTGGCTCAGTGGTCAGAGCATTGCACTAGAATCGCAAGGTTGTGGGTTCAATTCCTGCTGGAAGGCCTGTGTAGTTGCATTTTTCGCAACTGGTCCGGGTTTGGTCTTATAATGTATATATTCTACACTCGAATTTTCCTTCACCATAAGTCCCTAGAACATGCTATGTAATCGAGTGAAATGCCCAATATTACTTCATATAATAAATAGTTTAATCTAAATCTAATAGAACAATAACAAATTGTGTAATATACACTTACCAATGGCAAAACATGATCTCTACACATATACAGACTACTACAAGCTGGAAATAAAATACTTCTGGAATTTTTATCATATTCGTAAGACGTTATCCCAAAACTACCAAGTCTCTTTCGTTCCCTCAGCAATTCCTCTTCTCGCGAAAAACCTTGAAATGGTCGCAATCCGTCCAAATCGAGTAAAAGATGCCAAGACGCTGTAGGCAAGGAAGATACTTCATCCGGTGACTCTTCAAGCTTTAAATCCACATAAAACAATGTATATTCACTCCTTCCTTCTGGTAGAGCAAGAAAATAAAGCTTCGTGTCACTAAATGTGAAATTATTTGGCGTACGACTCGATTGTCCACAAGATAAATTCCTCGTGGCTTTAACAGCTGAAATCAACTCAGACCAACTCCTTTTTCGCGCCATATTGTCCGTCATTGTTCAGTGATAAATGATCAGTGACAAATACTAGTTATTTCGTCCACAATTCGTCGACAGAAGATGAAAAGTTGGACATTGCGAAATACTACTTCCAATCAGCCGCCATGTTGCTTTTTCTATGAAAAAAAATATCACGACCCAGGCTCCTGACCGCGCGAGTTAATTTGATACAATGAATAAATTACGAATAAATACTAGAAGTTACCGATCGCAAGTGAAGTGCTGCCTCAAATGGGACAAAAACCTTTAGCCTACTCCACAGGCAACTCTATGCAGTCTGTGGCCAATGTGACAGCCTTGCCCACCCCAGCTGAGATTGCCCACTCCATCGAAGATTGCCCACTCCACCAAGATTGCTCACTCCACCCAAGATTGCCCACTCCACCCAAGATGGCCCACTCCACCCAAGATTGCCCACTCCACCCACCTAAGATGCCCACTCCACCCACCTAAGATTGCCCACTCCACCCACCTAAGATTGCCCACTCCACCCAAGATTGCCCACTCCACCCACCTAAGATTGCCCACTCCACACACCTAAGATTGCCCACTCCACCCAAGATTGCCCACTCCACCTAAGATTGCCCACTCCACCCAAGATTGCCCACTCCACCCACCTAAGATTGCCCACTCCACCTAAGATTGCCCACTCCACCCAGGATTGCCCACTCCACCTAAGATTGCCCACTCCACCCAAGATTGCCCACTCCACCCACCTAAGATTGCCCACTCCACCCAAGATTGCCCACTCCACCCACCTAAGATTGCCCACTCCACCCAAGATTGCCCACTCCACCCACCTAAGATTGCCCACTCCACCCAAGATTGCCCACTCCACCCAAGATTGCCCACTCCACCCACCTAAGATTGCCCACTCCACCCAAGATTGCCCACTCCACCCACCTAAGATTGCCTACTCCACACACCTAAGATTGCCCACTCCACACACCTAAGATTGCCCACTCCACCCAAGATTGCCCACTCCACCCACCTAAGATTGCCCACTCCACCTAAGATTGCCCACTCCACCCAAGATTACCCACTCCACCTAAGATTGCCCACTCCACCCAAGATTGCCCACTCCACCCACCTAAGATTGCCCACTCCACCCAAGATTGCCCACTCCACCCACCTAAGATTGCCCACTCCACCCAAGATTGCCCACTCCACCCACCTAAGATTGCCCACTCCACCCAAGATTGCCCACTCCACCCAAGATTGCCCACTCCACCCAAGCTTGCACACTCCACCCAAGATTGCCCACTCCACCCAAGCTTGCCCACTCCGCCCAAGATTGCCCTCTCCACCTAAGATTGCCCACTCCACCTGAGATTGCCCACCCCACCCAAGATTGCCCACTCCACCCAAGATTGCCCACTCCACCCACCTAAGATTGCCCACTCCACCCAAGATTGCCCACTCCACCCACCTAAGATTGCCCACTCCACCCAAGATTGCCCACTCCACCCACCTAAGATTGCTCACTCCACCCAAGATTGCCCACTCCACCCACCTAAGATTTCCCACTCCACCCAAGATTGCCCACTCCACCCAAGATTGCCCACTCCACCCACCTAAGATTGCCCACTCCACCCAAGATTGCCCACTCCACCCAAGCTTGCACACTCCACCCAAGATTGCCCACTCCACCCAAGCTTGCCCACTCCGCCCAAGATTGCCCTCTCCACCTAAGATTGCCCACTCCACCTGAGATTGCCCACCCCACCCAAGATTGCCCACTCCACCCAAGATTGCCCACTCCACCCACCTAAGATTGCCCACTCCACCCAAGATTGCCCACTCCACCCACCTAAGATTGCCCACTCCACCCAAGATTGCCCACTCCACCCAAGATTGCCCACTCCACCCACCTAAGATTGCCCACTCCACCCAAGATTGCCCACTCCACCCAAGCTTGCACACTCCACCCAAGATTGCCCACTCCACCCAAGCTTGCCCACTCCGCCCAAGATTGCCCTCTCCACCTAAGATTGCCCACTCCACCTGAGATTGCCCACCCCACCCAAGATTGCCCACTCCACCCAAGATTGCCCACTCCACCCAAGCTTGCCCACTCCACCCAAGATTGCCCACTCCACCTAAGATTGCCCACTCCACCTGAGATTGCCCACCCCACCCAAGCTTGCCCACTCCACCCAAGATTGCCCACTCCACCTAAGATTGCCCACTCCACCTGAGATTGCCCACCCCACCCGAGATTGCCCACCCCACCCGAGATTGCCCACCCCACCCAAGATTGTCTACTCCACCCAAGATTGTCTACTCCACCCGATCACGAGATTGTCCACTCCATCCAAGATTGCCCAGTTCACCCAAGATTCCTGGAAAGTCCAAAACTTTAATATTGATTACAATAGACAGAGTATATACACATCTCTTCTATATTTTTTAAAGTGTCACTAAGATGAAAAATCGTCAGTCTTTTTTTGATCTAATCATAAAGTACATTTAAAATGAGGAGGAACGGCGTTTGTGGTTTGTAAATAACTCATCTCGTTCAAGAGATATTCACATTTTTGAAATATGCAAATTATATGGCTGATGGCGTCATTTTCTCCAAACGAGCGAAATGAAAATCGTAAAATTAGGAATATCTCTAGAAGTAAACACTAGAAAGTGCTCAAATTTTGCATGCTTATAGTATTAAATAAAATACATTTCACTATGGAACTTTAGTTGCTTTCGTGGAAACTACTGGTTCCTGGCCCCCTCCAATGATAAAATTAAATTTCCTTATTTATCAGCAATCAAGTAGCGTTTACTTCAGCGAATAAAGGTGACGATTAGGGCTTATGTAGGCATTGTAATTCAAACGTTTAAATCTTTCTATTTTTAAACAATGAAGTAAAAATGATAATTCCCCTTTTAAGGTTTAGAGTATCCTGAGAGCATGCGCTTACCATGGCAATCACAAAAGTTCCACAGCTAGAGAAGTGTATTTTATTAGATACTATAAGCATAGAAAGTTTAAGCACATTCTATTGTTTATTTCCAGAGATATTCCTTATTTTACGATTTTCATTTCGCTCGTTTGGAGAAAATGACGTCATCAGCCATAAATTTGTATATTGCCAAAACGTGAATATCTCTTGAACGAGATGAGATATTGACAAACCACAAAGGCGGTTCACCCTCATTTTAAATGTACTTTATGACAAGATAAAAAAAGACTGACGATTTTTTCATCATAGTGACACTTTAATTATAAAATTGAAAACTACAGTTACTATAGCTTTTCACTTGACATATGGCAAGGGTTTTGACAGGATATACACACAATTAAGTATAAATCATGCCTCTTGCTCTGATGCTGTGGCAAAACTGTCAATGCAATGCCAAGTGCTTTAATATGTTTTGACAAATCTAGAGCTTTAATAAAATTATACAGCAATGTACCATTGAGCCCATCAGATTATTTTGAAGAATTTGTACAAGTAAAAATACACACACACGCTGTTCGCTGACCAGCGTAAACGTAACACAATGAAGCCACACCCAATATAGACAATGTACACCTCCTCATACGGTTCTAGTACCAAGCTAAGCCTACCAAGAAACACAGTTGACAGGTGTAGAAATTGATATCTAACTTCGACAAGATAAAGTTTCCTCACCGAAATTGTAAGACAGTTCACAAGAGGTTCAGAGGTTAATAGAGAACAAGAACATTCAACATTCACCAGCACCTCAATGATTCAATTGACCAACTTCAAACGTTATGTACATATGTGACTGTAAGTTGTAACATTAGCTCCGCAAAGATAGATGCTCACTGCTTAGCAAAAATAAATCAAATAAATAAATAAATAAATCAAATAAATCAATCGAATAAATCAAATAAATCAAATAAATCAATAAAATCAAATAAATCAATAAAATCAATAAAATCAATAAAATCAATAAAATCAATAAAATCAATAAAATCAACAAATCAATAAAATCAATAAAATCAATGAAGTCAATGAAATAAAATCAATAAAATCAATAAAATCAATAAAATCAATAAAATCAATAAAATCAATAAAATCAATAAAATCAATAAAATCGATAAAATCAATGAAATCAATAAAATCAATAAAATCAATAAAATCAATAAAATCAATAAAATCAATAAAATCAATAAAATCAATAAAATCAATAAAATCAATAAAATCATTAAAATCAATAAAATCAACAAATCAATAAAATCAATAAAATCAATGAAGTCAATGAAATAAAATCAATAAAATCAATAAAATCAATAACATCAATAAAATCAATAAAATCAATAAAATCAATAAAATCGATAAAATCAATGAAATCAATAAAATCAATAAAATCAATAAAATCAATAAAATCAATAAAATCAATAAAATCAATAAAATCGATAAAATCAATGAAATCAATAAAATCAATAAAATCAGTAAAATCAATAAAATCAATAAAATCAATAAAATCAATAAAATCAATAAAATCAATAAAATCAATAAAATCAGTAAAATCAATAAAATCAATAAAATCAATAAAATCAATAAAATCAATAAAATCATTAAAATCAATAAAATCAACGAATCAATAAAATTAATAAAATCAATGAAGTCAATGAAATAAAATTAATAAAATCAATAAAATCAATAAAATCAATAAACTCAATAAAATCAATAAAATCAATAAAATCGATAAAATCAATGAAATCAATAAAATCAATAAAATCAATAAAATCAATAAAATCAATAAAATCAATAAAATCAATAAAATCAATAAAATCAATAAAATCAATAAAATCAATAAAATCAATAAAATCATTAAAATCAATAAAATCAACAAATCAATAAAATCAATAAAATCAATGAAGTCAATGAAATAAAATCAATAAAATCAATAAAATCAATAAAATCAATAAAATCAATAAAATCAATAAAATCAATAAAATCAATAAAATCAATAAAATCGATAAAGTCAATGAAATCAATAAAATCAATAAAATCAATAAAATCAATAAAATCAATAAAATCAATAAAATCGATAAAATCAATGAAATCAATAAAATCAATAAAATCAGTAAAATCAATAAAATCAATAAAATCAATAAAATCAATAAAATCAATAAAATCAATAAAATCAATAAAATCAATAAGATCAATAAAATCAATAAAATCATTAAAATCAGTAAAATCAACAAATCAATAAAATCAATAAAATCAATGAAGTCAATGAAATAAAATCAATAAAATCAATAAAATCAATAAAATCAATAAAATCAATAAAATCAATAAAATCAATAAAATCAATAAAATCAATAAAATCAATAAAATCAATAAATTAATTCTTTGAACGTTTTCATGGCGATAAAGTAATATAAATAAGTTTTGTGGAAACACCACGTAAAATATTTCTTTGCTCTCCAGCATACGCCTTAGCACAATATCTTGCTGACTGTTTTGAAACCTTTGGTTGGTAAGTCCATTCACCCTGTATTAAATGCTAAGGAATTTGTCTCTGAAATTAAGACACTTAAGTTGGCTAATGATGAGATATTAGTTAGTTTTGATGATGTTAGTTTGTTTACGAATGTTCCCATTGAAGAAGCGTGCCTGATTGCAAAAGAAAGACTTCTAATAGATAAAACGCTCGCCACAAGAACGAATCTTTCTGCAGATCAGGTCTATGAACTGTTAACGCTGTGCCTAAATTCAACTTGTTTTCAATGGCGGAACAGATTTTTCGAACAAACTACTGGAGCAGCAATGGGTTCCCCTTTGTCTCCAATCATGGCTAACCTATACATGGAGGAATTTGAGAAGAAGGCTCTTGCAACTGCCCCGTTAAAAACATGTATGTGGAAACGTTATGTTGATGATACGCTAAGTACCTGGTCACATGGTTTGAATGCTTTGTCTAATTTTCTTGACCACCTTAACAGCATACATCCTTCAATCAAATTCACTATGGAATTACAAAATCAAGACAAATCTATCCCTTTCTTGGACGTTTGGCTTTCCGTTAAATCAGATGGGGCTTTAAGTCATACTGTGTATCGAAAACCAACACACACTGACAGATACCTTAACTACACTTCATTCCATCATCCAAGTATTAAATCATCTGTGTGCAAAACTCTCGTTCATCGAGCGCGAACAATTTGTGACGAAGAACATCTTCAGGAAGAATTAGATCACCTTAAGTTGGTTTTAACTAACAACGGTATTCCTGGGAAGATGATTCAAGCTTCTATGACTCCTTCGGTACATCCAGAGCCGAATACACAGCCCCAGCAAGAACCACCTTCAGTTTCTCTTCCGTATATCGGACCAGCATCTCACAAGATTGAGAGGATTCTAAATCGTGCTGGTATGAAGGTATTTCACAGTAGTCAACACAAATTGTTCAAGATACTTTTCACACATAAAGATGAAGTGGATAGCTTATCTAAGCCTGGAGTGTATCGCATTCCTTGTGAGTGTGGTTTGGTATACATCGGAGAAACGGGAAGGAATCTCTCAACTCGCCTGAAGGAACACAAGACATGTTGCATAAAAGCGCAACAAGAAAAGTCTGCTGTTGCCAAACACGCTTGGAAGTATGACCATCGTGTTAAGTGGGAAGAGTCGTCACTCTTAGCCAGCGACAAGCAATACTTCACGCGAAGAACTAGAGAATCCATTGAGATTGCCAGACATCACACTATTTCTCAGGAGGGACAGCCATTAAATAGCACGTGGCGTGCCCTATTCGGAGAACATTCTTGATTTTGTTTTCTAATTAATAAAATTAACGTGATACGCCATTGTATTCTTACGTGATTTAATTGATCAGTTGCTTAGTTTATAAATGACGTGAGCCAACAACTTGTTGTCATTGTTCTGATGAAGGCCTGAGTCAACAGGCCGAAAGCTTAGCAAAGAAATATTTTACGTGGTTTTTTCACAAAACTTATTTATAAAATCAATAAAATCAATAAAATCAATAAAATCAATAAAATCAATAAAATCAATAAAATCGATAAAATCAATGAAATCAATAAAATCAATAAAATCAGTAAAATCAATAAAATCAATAAAATCAATAAAATCAATAAAATCAATAAAATCAATAAAATCAATAAAATCAATAAAATCAATAAAATCAATAAAATCGATAAAATCAATGAAATCAATAAAATCAATAAAATCAATAAAATCAGTAAAATCAGTAAAATCAGTAACATCAATAAAATCAATAAAATCAATAAAATCAATAAAATCAATAAAATCAATAACATCAATAAAATCAATAACATCAATAAGATCAATAAATTAAAATCAATAAAATCAATAAAATCAATAAAATCAATAAAATCAATAAAATCAATAAAATCAATAAAATCAATAAAATCAATAAAATCAATAAAATCAATAAAATCAATAAAATCAATAAAATCAATAAAATCAATAAAATCAATAAAATCAATAAAATCAATAAAATCAATAAAATCAATAAAATCAATAAAATCAATAAAATCAATAAAATCAATAAATTCAATAAAATCAATAAAATCAATAAAATCAATAAAATCAATAAAATCAATAAAATCAATAAAATCAATAAAATCAATAACATCAATAAAACAATAACATCAATAAGATCAATAAATTAAAATCAATAAAATCAATAAAATCAATAAAATCAATAACATCAATAAAATCAATAACATCAATAAGATCAATAAATTAAAATCAATAAAATCAATAAAATCAATAAAATCAATAAAATCAATAAAATCAATAAAATCAATAAAATCAATAAAATCAATAAAATCAATAAAATCAATAAAATCAATAAAATCAATAAAATCAATAAAATCAATAAAATCAATAAAATCAATAAATTCAATAAAATCAATAAAATCAATAAAATCAATAAAATCAATAAAATCAATAAAATCAATAAAATCAATAAAATCAATAAAATCAATAAAATCAATAAATTCAATAAAATCAATAAAATCAATAACATCAATAAAATCAATAACATCAATAAGATCAATAAATTAAAATCAATAAAATCAATAAAATCAATAAAATCAATAAAATCAATAAAATCAATAAAATCAATAAAATCAATAAAATCAATAAAACCAATAAAATCAATAAAATCAATAAAATCAATAAAATCAATAAAATCAATAAAATCAATAACATCAATAAAATCAATAACATCAATAAGATCAATAAATTAAAATCAATAAAATCAATAAAATCAATAAAATCAATAAAATCAATAAAATCAATAAAATCAATAAAATCAATAAAATCAATAAAATCAATAAAATCAATAAAATCAATAAAATCAATAAAATCAATAAAATCAATAAAATCAATAAAATCAATAAAATCAATAAATTCAATAAAATCAATAAAATCAATAAAATCAATAAAATCAATAAAATCAATAAAATCAATAAAATCAATAAAATCAATAAAATCAATAAAATCAATAAAATCAATAAAATCGATAAAATCAATGAAATCAATAAAATCAATAAAATCAGTAAAATCAATAAAATCAATAAAATCAATAAAATCAATAAAATCAATAAAATCAATAAAATCAATAAAATCAATAAAATCAATAAAATCAATAAAATCAATAAAATCAATAAAATCGATAAAATCAATGAAATCAATAAAATCAATAAAATCAATAAAATCAGTAAAATCAGTAAAATCAGTAACATCAATAAAATCAATAAAATCAATAAAATCAATAAAATCAATAAAATCAATAACATCAATAAAATCAATAACATCAATAAGATCAATAAATTAAAATCAATAAAATCAATAAAATCAATAAAATCAATAAAATCAATAAAATCAATAAAATCAATAAAATCAATAAAATCAATAAAACCAATAAAATCAATAAAATCAATAAAATCAATAAAATCAATAAAATCAATAAAATCAATAAAATCAATAAAATCAATAAAATCAATAAAATCAATAAAATCAATAAAATCAATAAAATCAATAAAATCAATAAATTCAATAAAATCAATAAAATCAATAAAATCAATAAAATCAATAAAATCAATAAAATCAATAAAATCAATAAAATCAATAACATCAATAAAATCAATAACATCAATAAGATCAATAAATTAAAATCAATAAAATCAATAAAATCAATAAAATCAATAACATCAATAAAATCAATAACATCAATAAGATCAATAAATTAAAATCAATAAAATCAATAAAATCAATAAAATCAATAAAATCAATAAAATCAATAAAATCAATAAAATCAATAAAATCAATAAAATCAATAAAATCAATAAAATCAATAAAATCAATAAAATCAGTAAAATCAATAAAATCAATAAATTTAAAATCAATAAAATCAATAAAATCAATAAAATCAATAAAATCAATAAAATCAATAAAATCAATAAAATCAATAAAATCAATAAAATCAATAAATTCAATAAAATCAATAAAATCAATAACATCAATAAAATCAATAAAATCAATAAAATCAATAAAATCAATAAAATCAATAAAATCAATAAAATCAATAAAACCAATAAAATCAATAAAATCAATAAAATCAATAAAATCAATAAAATCAATAACATCAATAAAATCAATAACATCAATAAGATCAATAAATTAAAATCAATAAAATCAATAAAATCAATAAAATCAATAAAATCAATAAAATCAATAAAATCAATAAAATCAATAAAATCAATAAAATCAATAAAATCAATAAAATCAATAAAATCAATAAAATCAATAAAATCAATAAAATCAATAAAATCAATAAATTCAATAAAATCAATAAAATCAATAAAATCAATAAAATCAATAAAATCAATAAAATCAATAAAATCAATAAAATCAATAAAATCAATAAAATCAATAAAATCAATAAAATCAATAAAATCAATAAAATCAATAAAATCAATAAAATCAATAAAATCAATAAAATTAATAAAATCAATAAAATCAATAAAGTCAATAAAATAAATAAAACCAATAAAATCAATAAAACCAATAAAATCAATAAAACCAATAAAACCAATAAAACCAATAAAACCAATAAAATAAATAAAATCAACAAAATTGATAAAATCGATAAAATCAACAAAATAGATAAAATCAACAAAATCGATAAAATCGAGAAAATCAATAAAATCAGTAATATCAATAACATCATAACATCAATAACATCAATAACATCAATAACATCAATAAAATCAATAAAACACATCCTATTGAGTCCCAGCATGCTGCGGTGAAGATAATTGAGGATTGCATCTCCGAGGTTCGGAGCTGGATGGTTTCTCATCTTCTCATGATTAACGACAACAAGACTGAGTTCTTGATCATCGGCTCCCTGCAGCAACTGTCCAAAGTACAGATCGACAAAGTCATGGTTGGCGAGTCCGCCATTAAACCTGTTAAAGCCGTACGCAACCTTGGTGCATGGTTTGATTCCAACATGTCCATGAATACTCATGTTGGTAAAGTCTGTAGTAAAGCGTTCTTCAGCATCTACAACATCAAACAGATTAGAAAATTCCTTATGGAGGAATCAACGAAAACTCTGGTACACGCGTTCGTTACATCTCATGTCGACTATTGCAATTCGCTTTTGTATGGTCTCCCCAAGTACCAGTATGAGCGCCTACAGAGAGTACTGAATGCTGCAGCACGCATTGTATGTTTGGTTCCTAAGTTCGACCACATCACCCCTGTTCTAAGAAGGCTCCACTGGCTTCCCGTTCAGTATCGTGTCACCTTCAAGGTTCTGCTGTTGGTTTACAAGTCTCTGCATGGCAATGCACCAAGTTACCTCTCCCAACTCCTGAAGGCTAAGCCTACTAGTCGCTATGGTCTGCGCTCGAACGATCAAGATCTGCTGATAGTTCCTTCGACTACCCGCAAGACCCTAGGAGACAGATCGTTTGCTAAGGCCGGACCAACACTCTGGAATGGCCTCCCCATTGATATTCGACAGTCATTATCTGTAGACTCTTTTAAGAATCGGTTAAAGACATTTCTATTTAATAAGGCGTTTAATTGACTTTTTAATTGACTTTCAACTTAATAGATTTTTAATTGATTTTTAACTCTTTAAATACACATTTATTTATTTATATACTTAAAGTGAGTTAGAGATATTAGCGCTTTAGAATATTTATAGTTTTAGCGCTTTATAAATGTAAATTATTATTATTATTATTATTATTATTATTATTATTATAAAATCAATAAAATCAATAAAATCAAAGAAATCAATAAAATCAATAAAATCAATAAAATCAATAAAATCAATAAAATCAATAAAACCAATAAAACCAATAAAACCAATAAAACCAATAAAACCAATAAAACTTGGATAGACCAAATACAAAACAGACAAAGTTTTTGTTATTTTTCTTTCTGTTCGTTACATGTGTTCTTCTTTCCTCATCGTTCTCGTATGTCCCTCTATGTCTCTAGTTCCCCCCTTCCGGTACTGGAGCTATAGTACAAACAAAACGCAACAAAGCTGGATGGACTATCCATCCTCCCCCGCAGTGAGCTTACAAATGCGAGCGCAATTTTACTAACGGTTCAATAGTAATATAGCCTAAACAAGTGCTCTCGTCGTTTGTTCACTTAGGTACATGCTTCTAGCAAACACAATTTTGCAGCCGGCCGCATTAAGATTCCGTTGGGAGTCCGAACCTCCGCTGCTCGCACCCGACCATCATTTCCGGGAAACGTCTTGAGAACTCTTGCAAGAGGCCAATGCGAACGGGGTGCACCGTCGCTCTTCAAAATAACCAGATCATTCACTTGCAGATTTCTTTCCTCTTTGTTCCATTTCAGGCGGATCGTTAGACCAGGAAGATATTCCTTACGCCATCGTCGTCATATCATGTTGCGCCCTTCTCCATTTTTACGACTATTAACTTCACGTTCTTCAATAGCACGAGGTGGGCTGTTGGGCGATGCTCTTCCGATTAGGAAGTGGTTTGGGTTGAGAGCCTCATAATCGTTCTGATCGTCGCTGACTGCCGTGAGTGGCCACCTGTTCAGCACAGCTTCGCTTTCAACCAATACTGTAAACAGCGTCTCCTCGCGCAAGACTTGGTCGTTGATGACTGTTTGCATAGCTCGTTTTACTTGTTTTACCATTGACTCGAATATTCCTCCCATATGTGGTGCTGACGGTGGATTGAAGTACCAGGTGATACCTTCAGGAATTAACTCGCTCGTGATTCTTTCTTGTTTCAACGATTTGAGTGCTTCCGATAACTCTTTTCTTGCTCCAACTAAGTTGGTTCCGTTGTCTGAACGTATCGTTTTTGGATTTCCTCTTCTTCCTCGAAATCGTCTCAAGGCCATGATGAAAGAATCGGTGCTCAGATCGCCAGCTAGTTCCAAGTGGACGGCACGAGTTGTTAGACATGTGAAAAGGCACCCCCATCTTTTCTCGACAACTCTTCCTCGCTTGACCTTCATAGGGCCGAAGTAGTCCACGCCAGTGTTCGTGAAAGGAGGTTCAGTGGTTGCTAATCGCTCCTTCGGTAACGAAGCCATTACCATGGGGTTGCTCGTCTTCTCTTGCAGTATAGACAGTCCTTCAAGAGCATTTTGGTGAGTGATTTTCCTCGTGGAATCCAAAACTGCTGACGCACAAGGGCTAGTGTATGTTCCCTTCCAACATGTAGGTGTCTCTCATGAACGTCTTGGATCAGGAGCTTTGATATGGGATGCACGGGCGGAAGAATTACTTGATGCTTCGCTTCGAACGGTATCGGAGCCTTATTGAGCCGACCACCCACATAAACCGATTGGAGTCGAAGAAGTGAACTGTTCCTGGGTAGAACTTTGTTGGATTGAAGCGCTATATAGTCTTCCTCGAATGACTCAATCTGGGCTTGTCTGCACAAGGCAGAAGACGCCTCTGCTACGTCGTCGGCACTCAAGATCTTGGTCAGTCGGACTGGAGGTGGATTTCGTTTCTGCACCTTACACTTCAATTTAAATATGAACCTCATCCACCATCCGTATAATCGAACTACCTTTCTCCAGGACGAGTATTTCTTCCAATTGACCAGGCTCTTTCTTGAGGTCGTAGATGTAGCAAGGACTGACAATCTTGTTTCCAGTTCACCCTCGTCGATTTCAGGAAGCGCTCCAAGCGGCCACTGATCTTCGGGTTGCATCAGGAATTTCGGTCCATTGATCCATCGACATCCTGACGCCAGCTCAGCAATTTCGATTCCCCTTCTACAGCATAGTCAATCGAGATATGGTCTGGAAACTCAGCTAAAGTCTTTGGTCTATCTTTTTGTTCGCTTTTATGCATTTTTGTGCACGGTGCACGGTTACTGAACACATTGTATTTTAGTATAATGAACGACTTGTCCAATAGCAACGTTTCAGTTCAATCACTCAACCGTGCTATTTAAATATTAATAAACCTAAAGCAAAGGATGTGAACGGTGTAAGGTACGGTTCAACATAAAATCACAGCTCATTATAGGCGCTTTGAAGTTTGCCGAGTTTCCAGACCATATATCGATTGACTATATCTACAGTCATCCGCTACGTTTAGCTCTCCTGGGATATGATGTCATTCTTCAATTTTTTGGATGTAGTTGTGATCTCCGCAACTCTACGGGAAACATACACACTAAACCTTCTTTGGGAGTTGTTGATGTACTGCAACGTAATCTTAGAATCACTCCAAAGGTGGGATTGATTAACTTCAAAATCGATCTCATCGGGAATCTTTGCTTTCAGTCGTACCACTACGACGGCGGCTTGTGACTCCAAACGTGGTATCGTCAAGGTCTTGATGGGTGCTAACCTTGTCTTGCTAATGATATAACTCACACTGACACGGCCATTGGTAACCGTCCGGAAATAGGCGACTGCTCCGTAGGCAACTTCGGAGGCATCACAAAAAAACGTGAAGCTGTACGTTCTGACTCTCGTTGTGATGGAAACCGTACCATCTCGGCACCTTGATAGCCTGAGAGTTCCTAACGCTATCCTTCCAGTTTAGCCAGCTCTGAAGAATGTCGTCAGGAAGCTCTTCGTCCCAATCAATGTGACGTCTCCACAGCTCTTGGATGATCAGCTTTGCTTTGATTACACAACGGGCGGATCGAACACGCTGCTAGTGGTCTTCAATATTCTTCGTTTAGTATCAGGAAAACTACTCTCTACTGGTCTCAGCACAACAGGTATTGCTCTGTACACCACTTGACTCCCAGGGCTCTTCCTTGAGGTAAAGGATTAAGGTCAAGGTCGATAGTGTTGCATGCTACTTCAGACGACGGGATGGCAGTCAGGACTTCTCGACTGTTCGACATCCATTTGGTCAGACGAAACCCACCAGTCGCAAGAATATCCATCAATTGCCTCGCCAACCTTATAGCTTCCGCGTCATTCGATTTCGACGCTAGTAGGTCATCAATGTAAAAGTTTCGCCTTACTGTACGGATGGCATCTTCACTGAACTTTCCTTGCTGATTATCTGCAGTTCTCTGTAAGGCATAGTTCGCGCAACAGGGCGAATCGACGACGCCGAAGACATGGACTGTCATTTTATATTCTTCTCGTTTCCTGGTTTCATCGAGGTCCCTCCACAAAAAACGTAATGAGTCCCTTTCCTGTTGTAGCACTCTGACTTGATGGAACATTTGTTCTACATCTGCTACAACGCCAACTTTCGCGCTGCGAAATCTTACGAGAATTCCAATCAGGTTGTTCAGCAAGTCAGGACCGGTGAGTAGCTTGTCATTTAGTGAGACCCCATCGAACTTGGACGCTGCATCGAAAACTACTCTAACCTTCCCTGGTTTGTTAGGGTTGAGTACCGCATGATGTGGGAGGTACCACGTTTTTGAAGTTGTCATTTTCGCTTCCTCGAGTGGCATTTTTCTCGCGCGTCCTTTGGCGACATAGTCATTAATGGCTTCAGTGTATTTCTTTGCTAGGTCTGGACACTTCTTAAGTTTCTTCTCAATAGAGTAGAGCCCTGAAATTGCCATAGCTCGGTTGTTTGGCAGGTTTGGATCATCCTCTTTCCACAGTAGAGCTGTCTTGTAATGACCGTCCTCTAATACTGTGGTGTTTTGCAATGTCATTAGTGCCCTTTTGTCTTCGATTGACATTGGAGATTTAGATTGGCTCGGTCGCGTAAGAATCCATTTCCCAGAATCTTTCAACTTGGTTGTATAGCGAGGTATCTCCCACCGTAGTCAGGTAGTTTGCGTTGATTTCACCACGATCACCGTCGCTCACATTACCAAAAAGGGTCCACCCGAGAGGTGTCTTAATAGCGATCGGCTCGCCCGGTTGGCCTTGGCGAACATCAAGGTGTACTAGTAAATGCGCCATGTCGGCCCCAATTAGAATCGTGACATCGCTACCGTCTAGTTCAGGGAGATCTACACCGGACAAATGGCTCCAACGTTCGGCTGCACCTTTCTTTGACACTTTGGCAGAAGGGATGTTGAGTTTGTCAATGACCCAAGCTCCTCGTACCAACACTTGTTCTGGATGATCTTTAGATGACATATTGAAACTCACTCTATTAAGGTTATGTATCTTCGCATCTGATCAAACTGTGTTAAGACTGAGTTGATATGCTTCACCAGTGAGTTTTAAGCGGTAAGCCAAGTCTTTTCTGATCAGGGTTGAGTCACTTCCCGCATCACGAACTGCATAGGTATCAATAGTCCTCGTTTGACCTTGAATTTGAACTGGAAGGACTTGAAGGAGGACTCTTCTTTGCGTCTGAATGGAAACTTGATTAATGACTCTTTGGTTATCAGGTTGTATGCCAGGCGTTGACAAGCTCCTATCTTCCAACTGTTGTGACTCTTGTTGAATGGGAGAAGAAAGATTCTCCGAATGGTGGGCGATGTTTCGCTGCAGGTCGGTTGGGCTGTTAGGGCCTACTTGAAATTCAAGACTGCTCTCCTTGTCCTCGTGTAGAAGAGTATGGTGTGGCACAACCACATTTTAGACAACGTTTGGTACTCGTGCAGTTCCGAGCTTGGTGGTTTGCCTTCAGACAGTTGAAACAAAGCTTCTGATCCCATACAACCTTTCTTCTTTCCTTTAAAGGTTTTGCTTTGAAGATTGAGCAGAAAGCAACCCGATGTTTGCCAGGACAAACCACATACTTGTCGTTGCTTGGCTGACCCTTGCTTCCACCATATCCCTCGGAATCTTTATTGACATATTGGCTGTCACCAGTCGGTAGTCCGATCATCGTGTTAAGCAGGTTTATCTGTTCATTGCTTCTAGGTTTCATAGACATTGATTTCTTGTTCTCGAGCTCTTCATGTATGTGATCTTCGTAGGGATTGAATAGTGTGTCTACTCGCCTACATAACCATCTTTCGAGTTCAAGGAGAGTTGCTCCGCCTCGTTGACGTTCCATGTGCTCATGCCACTTTACTCTAAGGCTCATGGGTAATCGCATAGCTCCTTTGCTGAGATACTCTGCAGTTTGAAGTGTTGCAAACTGTCCCATCTTGACACACCATGATGTACAGGCTTTCACTTGATAGTAATAGTCGCGCAACGCTTGTCTGTCATTCGGAGGCACATAAGGACCATCGAGCATGCTCTTTAGGTGGGCTGATGTTACACGATAAGGATTTCCAAACAAACATTTTAAGATCTTCAGTGCCGCTGCGTAGGTATGACCAGTTACCCCTAAGCTTTCTACTTCCTTCTTTACCTCCCCCTCGAGGTGTTGAAAGAGGTAAGCTATTCGGTCTGAATCCCCAAGCGTCACCTTGTTATGGACCTGGTCACGAAATCTTTCAATAAATTTAGGCCAATTGATAGGTTTTCCTGAAAACTTGAACAACTCCAATGGTGGTAAGCGCTGTTGCTCCTGGGCTCGTAGAAGGGCTACACTCGCATTGGCGTGCAAATTAGTTAAACTTTCTTAAGGTTTCCTGTCTCTCTACCAATCTGTCAATAAATGCATCTACCGGCTCCTCTGCTGGAAGGTCATGTGCCGAGTAATGCTGCCTGTTAAGGTTCACCTCATTGTAGTATGGGGTGGATGTGGTCTGGCTGCTAGGAACCCAATGTGACATGATACACGGGGAAGAGGAATTCGGTGGAGGTGCAAATTTCCATTGATGGGGAGGAGGGGTCTTGTTATTTCTTTGATTGTAAGCAGCTGTTATGGGTGTTGAGCCAATACTTGGAACAAACAGTGGTGAGGACATGGTTTGTGGTTTTTCTTTGGTTTGTTGTACTGAATTACCAGGTTGAACAGGGGTTGACCAGGTGACCTTTGTGGGTATAGGAACAAAGGCATTACTGATTTGAGAACCAATGTTCATGGTCAGTGGTTGATTTGACAAGGCAGTGCAATAGGTAGGCAAAGGCACACTGTGACAGGCTTGAGGTTTCTGAATCAAACTCATAGGTACAGTGGTCGTCACTGAGTATGTATTTTCTTGGCTGAACATGTCAACATGCTGAGATTGCCCAAAGGTAGCACCTTGGACAGATACAGTGGTTGTTATGGGTTTGGTTACAGGTACTTGGAGTGAGTTTGAAAATGGCTGGTTATTTGTTCATGAGACCTTTGCAGTATTTGAAAGTAAAACATTTTCACACAATGCACTTGATTTCTCAACTTGTGAGGGTAGATTTGTAGACACTGCTGTCTTAGACCCGTGGGAAACATATCCCAAAGTTTCGTTAATGTTCAATTTACTAGGACATATAGGAGTTTTAATTCCAACAACAGCCTGGAAACTGGGAACTAAACAGGGCTCCAAAGATGGTGACGATTTTTCACTAACCTTTGTAAATCGTTTGTTGTCATCTTTTCCATCCGGATATTCGTCCGTCAATATTAAGTTCTCTAGCTGTGCGACTTCGGCTTGATTTCTGGCAGCAATGATGGCCAATTCATTTTCTCTTTTCTTACAAAGTAGGACAAGTTCTCGTTTTTGAAATTCCAGTTTAACTTCCAACTCCCTTTGAGCTATCTCTTGTTGGAATTCTTCTTCGAACGCTTAATTATCTCTTTTGAAACGTTGGGCTAACTGTTTCACTTGGAGATTTGTGACGGCATTTGCTTCCCGTCTTCTCGTTGATGAGCTTGAACTGCTTGTCGCCCTTGTCGAGTTCGATTTGATCGAACTCGAATCACTTCGGTTACTCACTTCACTTGAAGTAAGTCTTCAGGACTTACTTCAAGTTCAGGAGTGAAGAGAAGCGGCGATATAACTCCTCCGAGTTCCTCACAATCCACGTTGTCGGAAAGGTTCATCCTATCCGGCTCGAAAGGACCATTTTTCGATAGACCAAATACAAAACAGACACAGATTTTGTTATCTTTCT
Source organism: Corallium rubrum (assembly GCA_964035015.1). NCBI lineage: Eukaryota > Metazoa > Cnidaria > Anthozoa > Scleralcyonacea > Coralliidae > Corallium > Corallium rubrum. The sequence continues at coordinate 7,736,408 of OZ036015.1, forward strand.
TTCTGTTCGTTACATGTGTTCTTCTTTCCTCATCTTTCTCGTTAGACTTTCTCAAAGTCCTTTTCAAACATTTTTGACCTATCGACATTTTTGACCTTTCGGTTACTCGTTGAAAAGGACTTTTCCCACCTGAAGCGCGCCAAAATTCACTGGTGAATTTTTCGACCGGTGACGTAATTCGGGAAGTAATTATATTCCGGCTCAGTTGCTATGCAAGTGCTATCTTTGGAAGTTGGAGTTAAACAGACTCTTGAAAACGTTTTAGTAGGGGTAGAACCACTTTCCAATGCATGTACGACAACCCGAAAAAAGTCAAAACAGGGCGATGTACATTTCAGCGATTTCCTGCCGGAATATTTAATTAGATTCCAAAACCTGCAAGCGAAACAAGACCGCCTCTTTCCTCCCGCTTTTTCGCTCTCCCGCCTTTGCGCTCGCCCGCAAAAACTAGCGCCAAGAGGTGGACTTGGAGCAAGTCTACGTTCTCGTATGTCCCTGTATGTCTCCAGTTCCCCCCTTCCGGTACTGGGGCTATAGCACAAACAAAACGCAACAAAGCTGGATGGACTATCCCGCCGAGATCCCGTCTCTCAGCGTAATTCCTTGTAAAAAAATGTTTTCGTTTACATAACAAGAGGGCCAACCCTCCTGGGGGGGCCTTTACACGAGCCTGAGTCAGGAACGTATCCAGGATTTTGAAAGGGGGAGGGGGGGGGGGGGGGGGGAGCCGAAACCAAAATAAATTTTTAGCAAATCCCTGTTAGCGTTTACACGATAGCCGGGTCAACCCGACTTGCCGGGTGACCCTTTTCAAGACCCGGGTCGACCAGGGTTGGAGAGGTGCGACGGTGCGGAACTTTGGCCAACTCCTTCATGTAAACACGGGTTGACTTGACCTGGGATCGTGTAAAGTCTTGGCAATATGATAATTTGTGTTGAGAAAAGCTGATCTGAGTTGAGAAAAGCTGACCTGGGTTGGGAAAAACTGACCTGGGTTGGGAAAAAAAGCAGCCAACTAGGGCTAGCCTTACCAAAAAATTAAGTTCATGTAAACACGAAATAAATTACCAGGGCTAGCCATACCAAAAAAGCTCATGTAAGCACGAGATAAATTACTAGGGCTAGCCTTACCAAAATAGCTCATGTAAACACGAGATAAATTACTAGGGCTGGCCCTACCAAAAAAGCTCATGTAAACACGAGATAAATTACTAGGGCTAACCTTGCCAAAAAAGCTCATGCAAACATGATAAATTACTAGGGCTAGCCCTACCAAAAAAGCTCATGTAAACACGAGATAAATTACTAGGGCTAGCCCTACCAAAAAAGCTCATGTAAACACGAGATAAATTACTATGGCCAGCCCTACCAAAAAAGTTCATGTAAGCACGAGATAAATTACTAGGGCTAGTCTTACCAAAAAAGCTCATGTAAACACGAGATAAATTACTAGGGCTATAGCTCTACCAAAAAAGCTCATGTAAACACGAGATAAATTACTAGGGCTAGCCCTACCAAAAAAGCTCATGTAAACACGAGATAAATTACTAGGGCTAGCCTTACCAAAAAAGCTCATGTAAACACGAGATAAATTACTAGGGCTAGCCCTACCAAAAAAGCTCATGTAAACAAGAGATAAATTACTAGGGCTAGCCTTACCAAAAAAGCTCATGTAAACACGAGATAAATTACTAGGGCTAGCCTTACCAAAATAGCTCATGTAAACACGAGATAAATTACTAGGGCTAGCCCTACCAAAAAAGCTCATGTAAACACGAGATAAGTTACTAGGGCTAGCCTTACCAAAAAAGCTCATGCAAACATGATAAATTACTAGGGCTAGCCCTACCAAAAAAGCTCATGTAAACACGAGATAAATTACTAGGGCTAGCACTACCAAAAAAGCTCATGTAAACACGAGATAAATTACTAGGGCTAGCCCTACCAAAAAAGCTCATGTAAACACGAGAAAAATGACTAGGGCTAGCCTTACCAAAAAAGCTCATGTAAACACGAGATAAATTACTAGGGCTAGCCTTACCAAAAAAGCTCATGTAAACACGAGATAAATTATTAGGGCTAGCCTTACCAAAAAAGCTCATGTAAACACGAGATAAATTACTAGGGCCTAGCCTTACCAAAAAAGCTCATGTAAACACGAGATAAATTACTAGGGCTAGCCTTACCAAAAAAGCTCATGTAAACACGAGATAAATTACTAGGGCTAGCCCTACCAAAAAAGCTCATGTAAACACGAGATACATTACTATGGCTAGCCTTAACAAAAAAGCTCATGTAAACACGAGATAAATTACTAAGGCTAGCCCTACCAAAAAAGCTCATGTAAAACGAGATAAATTACTAGGGCTAGCCTTACCAAAAAAGCTCATGTAAACACGAGATAAATTAATATGGCTAGCCCTACCAAAAAAACTCGTGTAAACACGAGATAAATTACTATGGCTCGCCTTACCAAAAAAGCCCATGTAAACACGAGATAAATTACTAGGGCTAGCCTTACCAAAATAGCTCATGTAAACACGAGATAAATTACTAGGGCTAGCCCTACCAAAAAAGCTCATGTAAACAAGAGATAAATTACTAAGGCTAGCCTTACCAAAAAAGCTCATGTAAACACGAGATAAATTACTATGGCTAGCCTTACCAAAAAAGCTCATGTAAACACGAGATAAATTACTAGGGCTAGCCCTACCAAAAAAAGCTCATGTAAACACGAGATAAATTACTAGGGCTAGCCTTACCAAAAAAGCTCATGTAAACACGAGATAAATTACTATGGCTAGCCCTACCAAAAAAGCTCATGTAAACAAGAGATAAATTACTAAGGCTAGCTCTACCAAAAAAGCTCATGTAAACACGAGATAAATTACTATGGCCAGCGCTACCGAAAAAGCTCATGTAAACACGAGATAAATTACTAGGGCTATAGCTCTACCAAAAAAGCTCATGTAAACACGAGATAAATTACTAGGGCTAGCCTTACCAAAAAAGCTCATGTAAACACGAGATAAATTACTAGGGCTAGCCCTACCAAAAAAGCTCATGTAAACACGAGATAAATTACTAGGGCTAGCCTTACCAAAAAAGCTCATGTAAACACGAGATAAATTACTAGGGCTAGCCTTACCAAAAAAAGCTCATGTAAACACGAGATAAATTACTAGGGCTAGCCCTACCAAAATAGCTCATGTAAACACGAGATAAATTACTAGGGCTAGCCCTACCAAAAAAGCTCATGTAAACACGAGATAAATTACTAGGTCAAGCCTTACCAAAAAGCTCATGTAAACACGAGATAAATTACTATGGCTAGCCTTACCAAAAAAGCTCATGTAAACACGAGATAAATTACTAGGGCTAGCCCTACCAAAAAGCTCATGTAAACACGAAATAAATTACTAGGGCTAGCCTTACCAAAAAAGCTCATGTAAACACGAGATAAATTACTAGGGCTAGCCTTACCAAAAAAGCTCATGTAAACACGAGATAAATTACTAGGGCTAGCCTTACCAAAAAGCTCATGTAAACACGAGATAAATTACTAGGGCTAGCCTTACCAAAAAAGCTCATGTAAACACGAGATAAATTACTAGGGCTAGCCCTACCAAAAAAGCTCATGTAAACACGAGATAAATTACTAGGGCTAGCCTTACCAAAAAAGCTCATGTAAACACGAGATAAATTACTAGGGCTAGCCTTGCCAAAAAAGCTCATGTAAACACGAGATAAATTACTAGGGCTAGCCCTACCAAAAAAGCTCATGTAAACACGAGATAAATTACTATGGCTAGCCCTACCAAAAAAGCTCATGTAAACACGAGATAAATTACTAGGGCTAGCCTTACCAAAAAAGCTCATGTAAACACGAGATAAATTACTAGGGCTAGCCTTACCAAAAAAGCTCATGTAAACACGAGATAAATTACTAGGGCTAGCTCTACCAAAAAAGCTCATGTAAACACGAGATAAATTACTAGGGCTAGCTTCCAAAAAAAGCTCATGTAAACACGAGATAAATTACTATGGCTAGCCCTACCAAAAAAGCTCATGTAAGCACGAGATAAATTACTAGGGTTAGTCTTACCAAAAAAGCTCATGTAAACACGAGATAAATTACTAGGGCTAGCCTTACCAAAAAAGCTCATGTAAACACGAGAAAAATTACTGGGCCAGCCCTACCAAAAAAGCTTATGTAAACACGAGATAAATTACTAGGGCTAACCTTACCAAAAAAGCTCACGTAAACACGAGATAAATTACTAGGGCTAGCCTTACCAAAAAAGCTCATGTAAACACGAGATAAATTACTAGGGCTAGCCTTACCAAAAAAGCTCATGTAAACACGAGATAAATTACTAGGGCTAGCCTTACCAAAAAAGCTCATGTAAACACGAGATAAATTACTAGGGCTAGCCCTACCAAAAAAGCTCATGTAAACACGAGATAAATTACTAGGGCTAACCTTGCCAAAAAAGCTCATGCAAACATGATAAATTACTAGGGCTAGCCCTACCAAAAAAGCTCATGTAAACACGAGATAAATTACTAGGGCTAGCACTACCAAAAAAGCTCATGTAAACACGAGATAAATTACTAGGGCTAGCCCTACCAAAAAAGCTCATGTAAACACGAGAAAAATTACTAGGGCTAGCCTTACCAAAAAAGCTCATGTAAACACGAGATAAATGACTAGGGCTAGCCTTACCAAAAAAGCTCATGTAAACACGAGATAAATTACTAGGGCTAGCCCTACCAAAAAAGCTCATGTAAAGACGAGATAAATTACTATGGCCAGCCCTACCAAAAAAGTTCATGTAAGCACGAGATAAATTACTAGGGCTAGTCTTACCAAAAAAGCTCATGTAAACACGAGATAAATTACTAGGGCTATAGCTCTACCAAAAAAGCTCATGTAAACACGAGATAAATTACTAGGGCTAGCCTTCCAAAAAAAGCTCATGTAAACACGAGATAAATTACTATGGCTAGCCCTACCAAAAAAGCTCATGTAAAACGAGATAAATTACCAGGGCTAGCCTTACCAAAAAAGCTCATGTAAACACGAGATAAATTACTAGGGCTAGTCTTACCAAAAAAGCTCATGTAAACACGAGATAAATTACTAGGGCTATAGCTCTACCAAAAAAGCTCATGTAAACACGAGATAAATTACTAGGGCTAGCCTTACAAAAAAAGCTCATGTAAACACGAGATAAATTACTATGGCTAGCCCTACCAAAAAAGCTCATGTAAGCACGAGATAAATTACTAGGGTTAGTCTTACCAAAAAAGCTCATGTAAACACGAGATAAATTACTAGGGCTAGCCCTACCAAAAAAGCTCATGTAAACACGAGATAAATTACTAGGGCTAGCCTTACCAAAAAAGCTCATGTAAACACGAGATAAATTACTGGGCCAGCCCTACCAAAAAAGCTCATGTAAACACGAGATAAATTACTAGGGCTAACCTTACCAAAAAAGCTCACGTAAACACGAGATAAATTATTAGGGCTAGCCTTAAAAAAAAAGCCCATGTAAACACGAGATAAATTACTAGGGCTAGCCTTACCAAAAATGCTCATGTAAACACGAGATAAATTACTTGGGCTAGCCTTACCAAAAAAGCTCATGTAAACACGAGATAAATTACTAGGGCTAGCCCTACCAAAAAAGCTCATGTAAACACGAGATAAATTACTAGGGCTAACCTTGCCAAAAGAGCTCATGCAAACATGATAAATTACTAGGGCTAGCCCTACCAAAAAAGCTCATGTAAACACGAGATAAATTACTAGGGCTAGCACTACCAAAAAAGCTCATGTAAACACGAGATAAATTACTAGGGCTAGCCCTACCAAAAAAGCTCATGTAAACACGAGAAAAATGACTAGGGCTAGCCTTACCAAAAAAGCTCATGTAAACACGAGATAAATTACTAGGGCTAGCCCTACCAAAAAAGCTCATGTAAACACGAGATACATTACTATGGCTAGCCTTAACAAAAAAGCTCATGTAAACACGAGATAAATTACTAAGGCTAGCCCTACCAAAAAAGCTCATGTAAAACGAGATAAATTACTAGGGCTAGCCTTACCAAAAAAGCTCATGTAAACACGAGATAAATTACTAGGGCTAGCCCTACCAAAAAAGCTCATGTAAACACGAGATAAATTACTATGGCTAGCCTTACCAAAAAAGCTCATGTAAACACGAGATAAATTACTAGGGCTAGCCTTGCCAAAAAAGCTCATGTAAACACGAGATAAATTACTAGGGCTAGCCCTACAAAAAAAGCTCATGTAAACACGAGATAAATTACTAGGGCTAGCCTTACCAAAAAAGCTCATGTAAACACGAGATAAATTACTAGGGCTAGCCTTACCAAAAAAGGTCATGTAAACACGAGATAAATTACTTGGGCTAGCCTTACCAAAAAGCTCATGTAAACACGAGATAAATTACTAGGGCTAGCCCTACCAAAAAAGCTCATGTAAACACGAGATAAATTACTAGGGCTAGCCCTACCAAAAAAGCTCATGTAAACACGAGATAAATTACTAGGGCTAGCCTTACCAAAATAGCTCATGTAAACACGAGATAAATTACTAGGCTAGCCCTACCAAAAAAGCTCATGTAAACAAGAGATAAATTACTAGGGCTAGCCTTACCAAAAAAGCTCATGTAAACACGAGACATGTAAACACGAGATAAATTACTAGGGCTAGCCTTACCAAAATAGCTCATGTAAACACGAGATAAATTACTAGGGCTAGCCCTACCAAAAAACTCATGTAAACACGAGATAAGTTACTAGGGCTAGCCTTACCAAAAAAGCTCATGCAAACATGATAAATTACTAGGGCTAGCCCTACCAAAAAAGCTCATGTAAACACGAGATAAATTACTAGGGCTAGCACTACCAAAAAAGCTCATGTAAACACGAGATAAATTACTAGGGCTAGCCCTACCAAAAAAGCTCATGTAAACACGAGAAAAATGACTAGGGCTAGCCTTACCAAAAAAGCTCATGTAAACACGAGATAAATTACTAGGGCTAACCTTACCAAAAAAGCTCACGTAAACACGAGATAAATTATTAGGGCTAGCCTTAAAAAAAAAGCCCATGTAAACACGAGATAAATTACTAGGGCTAGCCTTACCAAAAAAGCTCATGTAAACACGAGATAAATTACTTGGGCTAGCCTTACCAAAAAAGCTCATGTAAACACGAGATAAATTACTAGGGCTAGCCCTACCAAAAAAGCTCATGTAAACACGAGATACATTACTATGGCTAGCCTTAACAAAAAAGCTCATGTAAACACGAGATAAATTACTAAGGCTAGCCCTACCAAAAAAGCTCATGTAAAACGAGATAAATTACTAGGGCTAGCCTTACCAAAAAAGCTCATGTAAACACGAGATAAATTAATATGGCTAGCCCTACCAAAAAAGCTCATGTAAACACGAGATAAATTACTATGGCTCGCCTTACCAAAAAAGCTCATGTAAACACGATATAAATTACTAGGGCTAACCTTGCCAAAAAAGCTCATGCAAACACGAGATAAATTACTAGGGCTAGCCCTACCAAAAAAAGCTCATGTAAACACGAGATAAATTACTAAGGCTAGCCTTACCAAAAAAGCTCATGTAAACACGTGATAAATTACTATGGCTAGCCTTACCAAAACAGCTCATGTAAACACGAGATAAATTACTAAGGCTAGCCCTACCAAAAAAAGCTCATGTAAACACGAGATAAATTACTATGGCTCGCCTTACCAAAAAAGCTCATGTAAACACGAAATAAATTACTATGGCTAGCCTTACCAAAAAAGCTCATGTAAACACGAGATAAATTACTAAGGCTAGCTCTACCAAAAAAGCTCATGTAAACACGAGATAAATTACTATGGCCAGCGCTACCGAAAAAGCTCATGTAAACACGAGATAAATTACTAGCGCTAACCTTACCAAAAAAGCTCATGTAAACACGAGATAAATTACTAGGGCTAGCCTTACCAAAAAAGCTCATGTAAACACGAGAAAAATTACTAGGGCTAGCCCTTCCAAAAAAGCTCATGTAAACACGAGAAAAATTACTAGGGCTAGCCTTACCAAAAAAGCTCATGTAAACACGAGAAAAATTACTAGCGCTAACCTTAGCAAAAAAGCTCATGTAAACACGAGATAAATTACTAGGGCTAGCCCTACCAAAATAGCTCATGTAAACACGAGATAAATTACTAGGGCTAGCCCTACCAAAAAAGCTCATGTAAACACGAGATACATTACTAGCGCTAGCCTTACCAAAAAAGCTCATGTAAACACGAGATAAATTACTAGGTCAAGCCTTACCAAAAAGCTCATGTAAACACGAGATAAATTACTATGGCCAGCCTTACCAAAAAAGCTCATGTAAACACGAGATAAATTACTAGGGCTAGCCCTACCAAAAAAGCTTATGTAAACACGAGATAAATTACTAGGGCTAGCCTTACCAAAAAAGCTCATGTAAACACGAGATAAATTACTAGGGCTAGCCTTACCAAAAAAGCTCATGTAAACACGAGATAAATTACTAGGGCTAGCCTTACCAAAAAAGCTCATGTAAACACGAGATAAATTACTAGGGCTAGCCTTACCAAAAAAGCTCATGTAAACACGAGATAAATTACTAGGGCTAGCCTTACCAAAAAAGCTCATGTAAACACGAGATAAATTACTAGGGCTAGCCTTACCAAAAAAGCTCATGTAAACACGAGATAAATTACTAGGGCTAGCCCTACCAAAAAAGCTCATGTAAACACGAGATAAATTACTAGGGCTAGCCCTACCAAAAAAGCTCATGTAAACACGAGATAAATTACTAGGGCTAGCCTTACCAAAAAAGCTCATGTAAACACGAGATAAATTACTAGGGCTAGCCCTACCAAAAAAGCTCATGTAAACAAGAGATAAATTACTAGGGCTAGCCTTACCAAAAAAGCTCATGTAAACACGAGATAAATTACTAGGGCTAGCCTTACCAAAAAAGCTCATGTAAACACGAGATAAATTACTAGGGCTAGCCTTACCAAAAAAGCTCACGTAAACACGAGATAAATTATTAGGGCTAGCCTTAAAAAAAGCCCATGTAAACACGAGATAAATTACTAGGGCTAGCCTTACCAAAAATGCTCATGTAAACACGAGATAAATTACTTGGGCTAGCCTTACCAAAAAAGCTCATGTAAACACGAGATAAATTACTAGGGCTAGCCCTACCAAAAAAGCTCATGTAAACACGAGATAAATTACTAGGGCTAGCCCTACCAAAAAAGCTCATGTAAACACGAGATAAATTACTAGGGCTAGCCTTACCAAAATAGCTCATGTAAACACGAGATAAATTACTAGGGCTAGCCCTACCAAAAAAGCTCATGTAAACACGAGATAAATTACTAGGGCTAACCTTGCCAAAAAAGCTCATGTAAACACGAGATAAATTACTAGGGCAAGCCCTACCAAAAAAGCTCATGTAAACACGAGATAAATTACTAGGGCTAGTCCTACCAAAAAAGCTCATGTAAACACGAGATAAATTACTAGGGCTAGCCCTACCAAAAAAGCTCATGTAAACACGAGATACATTACTAGGGCTAGCCTTACCAAAAAAGCTCATGTAAACACGAGATAAATTACTAGGGCTAGCCTTACCAAAAAAGCTCATGTAAACACGAGATAAATTACTAGGGCTAGCCTTCCAAAAAAAGCTCATGTAAACACGAGATAAATTACTATGGCTAGCCCTACCAAAAAAGCTCATGTAAAACGAGATAAATTACCAGGGCTAGCCTTACCAAAAAAGCTCATGTAAACACGAGATAAATTACTAGGGCTAGCCTTACCAAAAAAGCTCATGTAAACACGAGATAAATTACTAGGGCTATAGCTCTACCAAAAAAGCTCATGTAAACACGAGATAAATTACTAGGGCTAGCTTCCAAAAAAAGCTCATGTAAACACGAGATAAATTACTATGGCTAGCCCTACCAAAAAAGCTCATGTAAGCACGAGATAAATTACTAGGGCTAGTCTTACCAAAAAAGCTCATGTAAACACGAGATACATTACTAGGGCTAGCCCTACCAAAAAAGCTCATGTAAACACGAGATACATTACTAGGGCTAGCCTTACCAAAAAAGCTCATGTAAACACGAGAAAAATTACTGGGCCAGCCCTACCAAAAAAGCTCATGTAAACACGAGATAAATTACTAGGGCTAACCTTACCAAAAAAGCTCACGTAAACACGAGATAAATTACTAGGGCTAGCCTTAAAAAAAAAGCCCATGTAAACACGAGATAAATTACTAGGGCTAGCCTTACCAAAAAAGCTCATGTAAACACGAGATAAATTACTTGGGCTAGCCTTACCAAAAAAGCCCATGTAAACACGAGATAAATTACTAGGGCTAGCCCTACCAAAAAGCTCATGTAAACACGAGATAAATTACTAGGGCTAACCTTGCCAAAAAAGCTCATGCAAACATGATAAATTACTAGGGCTAGCCTACCAAAAAAGCTCATGTAAACACGAGATAAATTACTAGGGCTAGCACTACCAAAAAAGCTCATGTAAACACGAGATAAATTACTAGGGCTAGCCCTACCAAAAAAGCTCATGTAAACACGAGAAAATGACTAGGGCTAGCCTTACCAAAAAAGCTCATGTAAACACGAGATAAATTACTAGGGCTAGCCCTACCAAAAAAGCTCATGTAAACACGAGATAAATTACTATGGCTAGCCTTACCAAAAAAGCTCATGCAAACACGAGATAAATTACTAGGGCTAGCCCTACCAAAAAAGCTCATGTAAACACGAGATAAATTACTAGGGCTAGCCTTACCAAAAAAGCTCATGTAAACACGAGATAAATTAATATGGCTAGCCCTTACCAAAAAAGCTCATGTAAACACGAGATAAATTACTATGGCTCGCCTTACCAAAAAAGCTCATGTAAACACGAGATAAATTACTAGGGCTAACCTTGCCAAAAAAGCTCATGTAAACACGAGATAAATTACTAGGGCTAGCCTTACCAAGAAAGCTCATGTAAACACGAGATAAATTACTAGGGCTAGCCCTACCAAAAAAGCTCATGTAAACACGAGATAAATTACTATGGCTAGCCTTACCAAAAAAGCTCATGTAAACACGAGATAAATTACTATGGCTAGCCTTACCAAAACAGCTCATGTAAACACGAGATAAATTACTAAGGCTAGCCCTACCAAAAAAAGCTCATCTAAACACGAGATAAATTACTATGGCTCGCCTTACCAAAAAAGCTCATGTAAACACGAAATAAATTACTATGGCTAGCCTTACCAAAAAAGCTCATGTAAACACGAGATAAATTACTAGGGCTAGCCCTACCAAAAAAAGCTCATGTAAACACGAGATAAATTACTAAGGCTAGCTCTACCAAAAAAGCTCATGTAAACACGAGATAAATTACTATGGCCAGCGCTACCGAAAAAGCTCATGTAAACACGAGATAAATTACTAGCGCTAGCCTTACCAAAAAAGCTCATGTAAACACGAGATAAATTACTAGGGCTAGCCTTACCAAAAAAGCTCATGTAAACACGATAAAAATTACTAGGGCTAGCCCTTCCAAAAAAGCTCATGTAAACACGAGAAAAATTACTAGGGCTAGCCTTACCAAAAAAGCTCATGTAAACACGAGAAAAATTACTAGCGCTAACCTTAGCAAAAAAGCTCATGTAAACACGAGATAAATTACTAGGGCTAGCCCTACCAAAATAGCTCATGTAAACACGAGATAAATTACTAGGGCTAGCCCTACCAAAAAAGCTCATGTAAACACGAGATACATTACTAGCGCTAGCCTTACCAAAAAAGCTCATGTAAACACGAGATAAATTACTAGGTCAAGCCTTACCAAAAAGCTCATGTAAACACGAGATAAATTACTATGGCCAGCCTTACCAAAAAAGCTCATGTAAACACGAGATAAATTACTAGGGCTAGCCCTACCAAAAAAGCTTATGTAAACACGAGATAAATTACTAGGGCTAGCCTTACCAAAAAAGCTCATGTAAACACGAGATAAATTACTAGGGCTAGCCTTGCCAAAAAAGCTCATGTAAACACGAGATAAATTACTAGGGCTAGCCCTACAAAAAAAGCTCATGTAAACACGAGATAAATTACTAGGGCTAGCCTTACCAAAAAAGCTCATGTAAACACGAGATAAATTACTAGGGCTAGCCTTACCAAAAAAGCTCATGTAAACACGAGATAAATTACTTGGGCTAGCCTTACCAAAAAAGCTCATGTAAACACGAGATAAATTACTAGGGCTAGCCCTACCAAAAAAGCTCATGTAAACACGAGATAAATTACTAGGGCTAGCCTTACCAAAAAAGCTCATGTAAACACGAGATAAATTACTAGGGCTAGCCTTACCAAAAAAGCTCATGTAAACACGAGATAAATTACTAGGGCTAGCCCTACCAAAAAAGCTCATGTAAACAAGAGATAAATTACTAGGGCTAGCCTTACCAAAATAGCTCATGTAAACACGAGATAAATTACTAGGGCTAGCCTTACCAAAAAAGCTCATGTAAACACGAGATAAATTACTAGGGCTAGCCCTACCAAAAAAGCTCATGTAAACACGAGATAAATTACTAGGGCTAGCCTTACCAAAAAAGCTCATGTAAACACGAGATAAATTACTAGGGCTAGCCCTACCAAAAAAGCTCATGTAAACACGAGATAAATTACTAGGGCTAGCACTACCAAAAAAGCTCATGTAAACACGAGATAAATTACTAGGGCTAGCCTTACCAAAAAAGCTCATGTAAACACGAGATAAATTACTAGGGCTAGCCTTACCAAAAAAGCTCATGTAAACACGAGATAAATTACTAGGGCTAGCCTTACCAAAAAAGCTCATGTAAACACGAGATAAATTACTAGGGCTAGCCTTAAAAAAAAAGCTCATGTAAACACGAGATAAATTACTAGGGCTAGCCTTACCAAAAAAGCTCATGTAAACACGAGATAAATTACTAGGGCTAGCCTTACCAAAAAAGCTCATGTAAACACGAGATAAATTACTAGGCTAGCCCTACCAAAAAAGCTCATGTAAACACGAGATAAATTACTATGGCTAGCCCTACCAAAAAAGCTCATGTAAACACGAGATAAATTACTAGGGCTAGCCCTACCAAAAAAGCTCATGTAAACACGAGATAAATTACTATGGCTAGCCCTACCAAAAAAGCTCATGTAAACACGAGATAAATTACTATGGCTAGCCCTACCAAAAAAGCTCATGTAAACACGAGATAAATTACTATGGCTCGCCTTACCAAAAAAGCTCATGTAAACACGAGATAAATTACTAGGGCTAGCCTTACCAAAAAAGCTCATGTAAACACGAGATAAATTACTAGGGCTAGCCCTACCAAAAAAGCTCATGTAAACACGAGATAAATTACTATGGCTAGCCTTACCAAAAAAGCTCATGTAAACACGAGATAAATTACTAGGGCTAGCCCTACCAAAAAAAGCTCATGTAAACACGAGATAAATTACTAAGGCTAGCCTTACCAAAAAAGCTCATGTAAACACGAGATAAATTACTATGGCTAGCCTTACCAAAAAAGCTCATGTAAACACGAGATAAATTACTAGGGCTAGCCCTACCAAAAAAGCTCATGTAAACACGAGATAAATTACTAAGGCTAGCTCTACCAAAAAAGCTCATGTAAACACGAGATAAATTACTATGGCCAGCGCTACCGAAAAAGCTCATGTAAACACGAGATAAATTACTAGCGCTAACCTTACCAAAAAAGCTCATGTAAACACGAGATAAATTACTAGGGCTAGCCTTACCAAAAAAGCTCATGTAAACACGAGAAAAATTACTAGGGCTAGCCCTTCCAAAAAAGCTCATGTAAACACGAGAAAAATTACTAGGGCTAGCCTTACCAAAAAAGCTCATGTAAACACGAGAAAAATTACTAGCGCTAACCTTAGCAAAAAAGCTCATGTAAACACGAGATAAATTACTAGGGCTAGCCCTACCAAAATAGCTCATGTAAACACGAGATAAATTACTAGGGCTAGCCCTACCAAAAAAGCTCATGTAAACACGAGATACATTACTAGCGCTAGCCTTACCAAAAAAGCTCATGTAAACACGAGATAAATTACTAGGTCAAGCCTTACCAAAAAGCTCATGTAAACACGAGATAAATTACTATGGCCAGCCTTACCAAAAAAGCTCATGTAAACACGAGATAAATTACTAGGGCTAGCCCTACCAAAAAAGCTTATGTAAACACGAGATAAATTACTAGGGCTAGCCTTACCAAAAAAGCTCATGTAAACACGAGATAAATTACTAGGGCTAGCCTTGCCAAAAAAAGCTCATGTAAACACGAGATAAATTACTAGGGCTAGCCCTACAAAAAAAGCTCATGTAAACACGAGATAAATTACTAGGGCTAGCCTTACCAAAAAAGCTCATGTAAACACGAGATAAATTACTAGGGCTAGCCTTACCAAAAAAGCTCATGTAAACACGAGATAAATTACTTGGGCTAGCCTTACCAAAAAAGCTCATGTAAACACGAGATAAATTACTAGGGCTAGCCCTACCAAAAAAGCTCATGTAAACACGAGATAAATTACTAGGGCTAGCCCTACCAAAAAAGCTCATGTAAACACGAGATAAATTACTAGGGCTAGCCTTACCAAAAAAGCTCATGTAAACACGAGATAAATTACTAGGGCTAGCCTTACCAAAAAAGCTCATGTAAACACGAGATAAATTACTAGGGCTAGCCCTACCAAAAAAGCTCATGTAAACACGAGATAAATTACTAGGGCTAGCCCTACCAAAAAAGCTCATGTAAACACGAGATAAATTACTAGGGCTAGCCTTACCAAAAAAGCTCATGTAAACACGAGATAAATTACTAGGGCTAGCCCTACCAAAAAAGCTCATGTAAACACGAGAAAAATGACTAGGGCTAGCCTTACCAAAAAGCTCATGTAAACACGAGATAAATTACTAGGGCTAGCCTTACCAAAAAAGCTCATGTAAACACGAGATAAATTACTAGGGCTAGCCTTAAAAAAAAAGCTCATGTAAACACGAGATAAATTACTAGGGCTAGCCTTACCAAAAAAGCTCATGTAAACACGAGATAAATTACTTGGGCTAGCCTTACCAAAAAAGCTCATGTAAACACGAGATAAATTACTAGGGCTAGCCCTTACCAAAAAAGCTCATGTAAACACGAGATACATTACTAGGCTAGCCTTAACAAAAAAGCTCATGTAAACACGAGATAAATTACTAGGGCTAGCCCTACCAAAAAAGCTCATGTAAACACGAGATAAATTACTAGGGCTAGCCTTACCAAAAAAGCTCATGTAAACACGAGATAAATTAATAGGCTAGCCTTACCAAAAAAGCTCATGTAAACACGAGATAAATTACTAGGGCTCGCCTTACCAAAAAAGCTCATGTAAACACGATATAAATTACTAGGGCTAACCTTGCCAAAAAGCTCATGCAAACACGAGATAAATTACTAGGGCTAGCCCTACCAAAAAAAGCTCATGTAAACACGAGATAAATTACTAAGGCTAGCCTTACCAAAAAAGCTCATGTAAACACGTGATAAATTACTATGGGCTAGCCTTACCAAAAAAGCTCATGTAAACACGAGATAAATTACTAGGGCTAGCCCTACCAAAAAAGCTCATGTAAACACGAGATAAATTACTAGGGCTAGCCTTACCAAAAAAGCTCATGTAAACACGAGATAAATTACTAGGGCTAGCCTTACCAAAAAAGCTCATGTAAACACGAGATAAATTACTAGGGCTAGCCCTACCAAAAAAGCTCATGTAAACACGAGATAAATTACTAGGGCTAGCCTTACCAAAAAAGCTCATGTAAACACGAGATAAATTACTAGGGCTAGCCCTACCAAAAAAGCTCATGTAAACACGAGATAAATTACTAGCTCATGAACAGATAAATTACTAGGGCGCCCTACCAAAAAAGCTTATGTAAACACGAGATAAATTACTAGGGGCTACCAAAAAAGCTCATGTAAACACGAGATAAAACTAGGGCTAGCCCTACCAAAAAAGCTCATGTAAACACGAGATAAATTACTAGGGCTAGCCTACCAAAAAAGCTCAGTAAAACGAGATAAATTACCACTTACCAAAAAGCTCATGTAAACACGAGATAAATTACTAGGGCTAGCCCTACCAAAAAAGCTCATGTAAACACGAGATAAATTACTAGGGCTAGCCCTACCAAAAAAGCTCATGTAAACACGAGATAAATTACTAGGGCTAGCCTTACCAAAAAAGCTCATGTAAACACGAGATAAATTACTAGGGCTAAAGCCTAACCAAAAAGCTCATGTAAACACGAGATAAATTACTAGGGCTAGCCTTACCAAAAAAGCTCATGTAAACACGAGATAAATTACTAGGGCTAGCCCTACCAAAAAAGCTCATGTAAACACACGAGATAAATTACTAGGGCTAGCTTACCAAAAAAGCTCATGTAAACACGAGATAAATTACTAGGGCTAGCCTTACCAAAAAAGCTCATGTAAACACGAGATAAATTACTAGGGCTAGCCCTACCAAAAAAAGCTCATGTAAACACGAGATAAATTACTAGGCTAGCCTTACCAAAAAAGCTCATGTAAACACGAGATAAATTACTAGGGCTAGCCTTACCAAAAAAGCTCATGTAAACACGAGATAAAATTGGGCTAGCCTTACCAAAAAAGCTCATGTAAACACGAGATAAATTACTAGGGCTAGCCCTACCAAAAAAGCTCATGTAAACACGAGATAAATTACTAGGGCTAGCCCTACCAAAAAAGCTCATGTAAACACGAGAAAAATTACTAGGGCTAGCCTTACCAAAAAAGCTCATGTAAACACGAGATAAATTACTAGGGCTAGCCCTACCAAAAAAGCTCATGTAAACAAGAGATAAATTACTAGGGCTAGCCTTACCAAAAAAGCTCATGTAAACACGAGATAAATTACTAGGGCTAGCCCTACCAAAAAAGCTCATGTAAACACGAGATAAGTTACTAGGGCTAGCCTTACCAAAAAAGCTCATGCAAACATGATAAATTACTAGGGCTAGCCCTACCAAAAAAGCTTATGTAAACACGAGATAAATTACTAGGGCCAGCACTACCAAAAAAGCTCATGTAAACACGAGATAAATTACTAGGGCTAGCCCTACCAAAAAAGTTCATGTAAACACGAGAAAAATGACTAGGGCTAGCCTTACCAAAAAAGCTCATGTAAACACGAGATAAATTACTAGGGCTAACCTTACCAAAAAAGCTCACGTAAACACGAGATAAATTATTAGGGCTAGCCTTACCAAAAAAGCCCATGTAAACACGAGATAAATTACTAGGGCTAGCCTTACCAAAAAAGCTCATGTAAACACGAGATATATTACTTGGGCTAGCCTTACCAAAAAAGCTCATGTAAACACGAGATAAATTACTAGGGCTAGCCCTACCAAAAAAGCTCATGTAAACACGAGATACATTACTATGGCTAGCCAAAAAGCTCATGTAAACACGAGATAAATTACTAAGGCTAGCCCTACCAAAAAAGCTCATGTAAAACGAGATAAATTACTAGGGCTAGCCTTACCAAAAAAGCTCATGTAAACACGAGATAAATTAATATGGCTAGCCCTACCAAAAAAGCTCATGTAAACACGAGATAAATTACTAGGGCTAGCCTTACCAAAAAAGCTCATGTAAACACGAGATAAATTACTAGGGCTAGCCTTACCAAAAAAGCTCATGTAAACACGAGATAAATTACTAGGGCTAGCCTTACCAAAAAAGCTCATGTAAACACGAGATAAATTACTAGGGCTAGCCTTACCAAAAAAGCTCATGTAAACACGAGATAAATTACTAGGGCTAGCCTTACCAAAAAAGCTCATGTAAACACGAGATAAATTACTAGGGCTATAGCTCTACCAAAAAAGCTCATGTAAACACGAGATAAATTACTAGGGCTAGCTTCCAAAAAAGCTCATGTAAACACGAGATAAATTACTATGGCTAGCCCTACCAAAAAAGCTCATGTAAGCACGAGATAAATTACTAGGGCTAGCCTTACCAAAAAAAGCTCATGTAAACACGAGATAAATTACTAGGGCTAGCCCTACCAAAAAAGCTCATGTAAACACGAGATAAATTACTAGGGCTAGCCTTACCAAAAAAGCTCATGTAAACACGAGATAAATTACTAGGGCTAGCCCTACCAAAAAAGCTCATGTAAACACGAGATAAATTACTAGGGCTAGCCTTACCAAAAAAAGCTCATGTAAACACGAGATAAATTACTATTAGGGCTAGCCTTACCAAAAAAGCTCATGTAAACACGAGATAAATTACTAGGGCTAGCCTTACCAAAAAAGCTCATGTAAACACGAGATAAATTACTAGGGCCAGCCCTACCAAAAAAGCTCATGTAAACACGAGATAGGGCTAACCTTACCAAAAAAGCTCACGTAAACACGAGATAAATTATTAGGCTCACCAAAAAAGCTCATGTAAACACGAGATAAAAAGCCCATGTAAACACGAGATAAATTACTAGGGCTAGCCCTACCAAAAAAAGCTCATGTAAACACGAGATAAATTACTAGGGCTAGCCTTCCAAAAAGCTCAAAAAAGCTACATGTAAACACGAGATAAATTACTAGGGCTAGCCCTACCAAAAAAGCTCATGTAAACACGAGATAAATTACTAGGGCTAACCTTACCAAAAAGCTCATGTAAACACGAGATAAATTACTAGGGCTAGCCCTTACCAAAAAAGCTCATGTAAACACGAGATAAATTACTAGGGCTAAAAAAAGCTCATGTAAACACGAGATAAATTACTAGGGCTAGCCTTAAAAAAGCTCATGTAAACACGAGATAAATACTAGGGCTAGCCTTACCTAAAAAAGCTCATGTAAACACGAGATAAATTACTAGGGCTAGCCCTACCAAAAAGCCTCATGTAAACACGAGATAAATTACTAGGGCTAACCTGCCAAAAAAGCTCATGCAAACATGATAAATTACTAGGGCTAAAAAAGCTCATGTAAACACGAGATAAATTACTAGGGCTATAGCTCTACCAAAAAAGCTTATGTAAACACGAGATAAATTACTAGGGCTAGCCTTAACAAAAAAAGCTCATGTAAACACGAGATAAAATTACTAGGGCTAAGCCCTACCAAAAAAGCTCATGTAAACACGAGATAAATTACTATGGCTAGCCCTACCAAAAAAGTTCATGTAAGCACGAGATAAATTACCAAAAAAGCTCATGTAAACACGAGATAAATTACTAGGGCTAGCCCTACCAAAAAAGCTCATGTAAACACGAGATAAATTACTAGGGCTAGCCTTACCAAAAAAGCTCATGTAAACACGAGATAAATTAATATGGCTAGCCCTACCAAAAAAAGCTCATGTAAACACGAGATAAATTACTATGGCTCGCCTTACCAAAAAAGCTCATGTAAACACGATATAAATTACTAGGGCTAACCTTGCCAAAAAAGCTCATGCAAACACGAGATAAATTACTAGGGCTAGCCTTACCAAAAAAGCTCATGTAAACACGAGATAAATTACTAGGGCTAGCCCTACCAAAAAAAGCTCATGTAAACACGAGATAAATTACTAAGGCTAGCCTTACCAAAAAAGCTCATGTAAACACGTGATAAATTACTATGGCTAGCCTTACCAAAACAGCTCATGTAAACACGAGATAAATTACTAAGGCTAGCCCTACCAAAAAAAGCTCATGTAAACACGAGATAAATTACTATGGCTCGCCTTACCAAAAAAGCTCATGTAAACACGAAATAAATTACTAGGGCTAGCCTTACCAAAAAAGCTCATGTAAACACGAGATAAATTACTAGGGCTAGCCCTACCAAAAAAAGCTCATGTAAACACGAGATAAATTACTAAGGGCTAGCTCTACCAAAAAAGCTCATGTAAACACGAGATAAATTACTAGGGCTAGCGCTACCAAAAAAGCTCATGTAAACACGAGATAA
>OZ036015.1:7756808-7806808 GCA_964035015.1 Corallium rubrum
CCGTCTAAGGCTTGCTAAGGCCGTCTAAGGCCTGCTAAGGCCTGCTAAGGCTGTCTTCTGGCCTACTAAGGCTTGCTAAGGCCGTGTAAGGCCGTGTAAGGCCTGCTAAGGCCGTCTAAGGCCGTCTAAGGCCTGCTAAGGCTTGCTAAGGCCGTCTAAGGCCTGTAAAGCCTGCTAAGGCCGTCTAAGGCTTGCTAAGGTCATCTAAGGCCTGCTAAGGCCGTCTAAGGCCTGCTAAGGTCGTCTAAGGCCGTCTAAGGCCTGCTAAGGCTTGCTAAGGCCGTCTAAGGCCGTGGCCTGCAAAGCCTGCTAAGGCCGTCTAAGGCTTGCTAAGGCCGTCTAAGGCCGTTTAAGGCCGTCCAAGGCCTGCTAAGGCCGTTTAAGGCCGTCCAAGGCCTGCTAAGGCCGTCTAAATCGGCTAAAGCCGTCTAAGGACTGCTAAGGATCGCTAAGACTGGTTAGGGAATCATAGGGAACGCTCCCAATAAACCACGCCCTATTTCGGTTGTTCATATATCGAGAAAGTGCCGCCTTCTGGCTGGAATTGAACCCACGACCTTGCGATTCTAGTGCAATGCTCTGAACACTGAGCCACGGAAGCCGTTGCCGAGAGCTTGATCGCGAGTTCTGTATATATTAAGCAGTGGCGTAGCCATGGTTTTGAGTTTGGGGGTGGCGAACCTCTATTTCCTAGGGGAGTCCGGGGGCATGCCTCCCCGGAAAATTTTTGATTTCTAGGGTCTCTGAAACGATATTTCCGGCATTTTGAAGCAAGTATTTAAGCGTAACCCAAAAGGCATAAATTACATAATTTTGTTGAAATTAAACCAGAACATAGAATGATACACGTGAGAATATCTTTAGATTTATTTATAAACAAGTCGTAAATGTAAAAACAAGTTGGAGGCATTTTGGATAGACCTTTAATAGTATACTGTAATGATAGCATATACATGCCTGCTATATATATATATATATATATATATATATATATATATATATATATATATATACACTACTAGTCTACTCACTTGGCCTTAAAACAATCTCTCCCCCCCCCCCCCCCCCCCTACAAGTTTCTCAACGGATTTAAACTTTTCAGTAATATTGGGCATTTCACTCGATTACATACCTTTGGCGTCAAACGCAATGGAGATATCACTATGACAATACGGTAATTTAACTCCATATTGCCATAGTGATGCCGACTTAATTGGAAAAGTAGGACACTGTGGCCCAGAGTTAGACTGCAACGTCTGCCACTTGATTTTAGTTTTGTCACTCTTGGGGCCAAGTTGTTCGCGTTTGTGATAGTAAAAGACGATATTTCGGTAGTGCTAAAGTTGTAATTTACTATCTAATAGAAATCACGTCCAATGGCGAGCACAACTATGATAACAACGATGTCGAACGCAAATGTTGTGCCTTCGATTTACCGCGGCGCGCAACCGAAATCTGCTCAAATAGCCGATTTCCGGTCACAAGGAAACAATTCTCATCATCAAGCAAAACATATAATTGTTCTTCTAAATGTACTGCCTTCAATGATGGAAACGGAAACTTCCAACGCACAAAAAAACCCGAAAACGTTGCTCTGTACCCGATCTGTCCTACTTTCTACATTAATTTCCATGGTGATATCTCCCGTTGCGCTTGACGGCAAAGATATGGATTTCAGCCATAGCTGTTACTATACACCAAATCCTAGATTCATAGTCCCTCCCCCTCTCCCCCTCTCCCCCCTCTCGCTGTCGCGCTGTCGCGCTGTCTCGCTGTCTCGCTGTCTCGCTGTCGCGCTGTCGCGCTGTCGCGCTGTCGCGCTGTCGCGCTGTCGCGCTGTCGCGCTGTCTCGCTGTCTCGCTGTCTCGCTGTCTCGCTGTCTCGCTGTCTCGCTGTCTCGCTGTCTCGCTGTCTCGCTGTCTGTCTCGCTGTCTCGCTGTCTCGCTGTCTCGCTGTCTCGCTGTCTCGCTGTCTCGCTGTCTCGCTGTCTCGCTGTCTCGCTGTCTCGCTGTCTCGCTGTCTCGCTGTCTGTCTGTCTGTCTGTCTGTCTGTCTGTCTGTCTGTCTGTCTGTCTGTCTGCCTGTCTGCCTGTCTGCCTGTCTGCCTGTCTGCCTGTCTGCCTGTCTGCCTGTCTGCCTGTCTGCCTGTCTGCCTGTCTGCCTGTCTGCCTGTCTGCCTGTCTGCCTGTCTGCCTGTCTGCCTGTCTGCCTGTCTGTCTGTCTGTCTGTCTGTCTGTCTGTCTGTCCGTCCGTCCGTCCGTCCGTCCGTCCGTCCGTCCGTCCGTCCGTCCGTCCGTCCGTCCGTCCGTCTCCGTGTCTCCGTCTCTCCGTCTCTCCGTCTCTCCGTCTCTCCGTCTCTCCGTCTCTCCGTCTCTCCGTCTCTCCGTCTCTCCGTCTCTCCGTCTCTCCGTCTCTCCGTCTCTCCGTCTCTCCGTCTCTCCGTCTCTCCGTCTCTCCGTCTCTCCGTCTCTCCGTCTCTCCGTCTCTCCGTCTCTCCGTCTCTCCGTCTCTCCGTCTCTCCGTCTCTCCGTCTCTCCGTCTCTCCGTCTCTCCGTCTCTCCGTCTCTCCGTCTCTCCGTCTCTCCGTCTCTCCGTCTCTCCGTCTCTCCGTCTCTCCGTCTCTCCGTCTCTCCGTCTCTCCGTCTCTCCGTCTCTCCGTCTCTCCGTCTCTCCGTCTCTCCGTCTCTCCGTCTCTCCGTCTCTCCGTCTCTCCGTCTCTCCGTCTCTCCGTCTCTCCGTCTCTCCGTCTCTCCGTCTCTCCGTCTCTCCGTCTCTCCGTCTCTCCGTCTCTCCGTCTCTCCGTCTCTCCGTCTCTCCGTCTCTCCGTCTCTCCGTCTCTCCGTCTCTCCGTCTCTCCGTCTCTCCGTCTCTCCGTCTCTCCGTCTCTCCGCCTCTCTCCGCCTCTCGGCCTCTCGGCCTCTCGGCCTCTCGGCCTCTCGGCCTCTCTGCCTCTCTGCCTCTCTGCCTCTCTGCCTCTCTGCCTCTCTGCCTCTCTGCCTCTCTGCCTCTCTGCCTCTCTGCCTCTCTGCCTCTCTGCCTCTCTGCCTCTCTGCCTCTCTGCCTCTCTGCCTCTCTGCCTCTCTGCCTCTCTGCCTCTCTGCCTCTCTCTCTCTCTCTCTCTCTCTCTCTCTCTCTCTCTCTCTCTCTCTCTCTCTCTCTCTCTCTCTCTCTCTCTCTCTCTCTCTCTCTCTCTCCCTCTCTCCCTCTCTCCCTCTCTGTATGTGTATGTGGGTTGTGCTTTTCTCTCGTAAGGTCTATCATAAAGTCTATCATAAGGTCTTCTGAGATTCGGATAGAAAGCTAAGGTTGCAAATTCATCATAAGTGCTTTTATTCTTTGTGTATACGAGAATGAGATCTACTTCAAAATATTAGATATTATAAGTTGTACGTATACATGTAGCGCATGTGCTACGTTAGCAAGCTTGGTGTAGTGTAACAGATGTTTGTCGTTCATCAAGCTCAATTACTCAGAAAATATTTCTGAGACCCCAGACATGGTTCAGACCTTCAACTTCCAATGACCAGTTAGACGCTCTAACGATTGAGTCACTGAGGCTCAGATGGAGAGCTATAGGTTGTAAATTTATAGTCATATGTACTTCCTAAGTGGTAGCATTTTCATTTGAGATGTATAGTTTAAATGATGTGTTACACGTATACATGTAGAAAAGCAGTAGTTTTGACAAAACGCCAAATGCCGCGTACTCAGCACGTTTTTTTTTTAATTTTATCATTGCATATAGGTGTTTGCTTGACCATATTATAGAAATACAATCAGTGTGTGCAGTTTCAGTGATCCACAGATTATCTTAAATTTCTTTAGTCAACGGTAAGTAATTTACGTTCTGTATCTAAAGTGAAATAATCTTGATTCCAAAGCGTTACTAATATAAAATATTGACATACCAATGCATGTCTCTCGTAAGCGCCAGCTCGATATTTACCCTCTCGGGTCAGCGTCTTACTGACTGAGTATAGTAACAGAGTAACGGGATTTCTGAACGCAACGTACTGTTAAACTGAAACAGTATTATAAACGAGGGGTCAGACACGGCAGAAAACTCGTACGCTCACCTCAGAAAGCAGAAAATCAAATCAACAACGGAATTCAGGAAATCACGAGAAATCACACGCATTTTGAAATCAGAATCAACTTAAACCTCTGAGATACTCATACTGGAAACGAGTTTGCAACAATCTTCGTTCTTAACTCCAGTTCATACGTTTTGTCCTCTGGGTGTTTCCTTGCGCTGTTTTTTGTTAGCTCAAAACAGTCAAAAGATACGATTAATACTATTTCATCCTAATTCTTCTCGAAAATGTAAGCTCAACGTGATGATATGTATATGCACTGGCAAGTGTAAGTATTGAATAATCTGGGCGAAGTTTAGGTAATTCCTTATTAACATTCTTATGTGGTTTAACACTGATTAACACTAATGAACATCCTTTCATTCGCCCTCGCAAATTTTGTGATTTCGAATATATTTTTTCCGTATGAATTTCCTGATAAATGGGCTAACGAGTCACTAGCTAATCGAATGATGAAAGTATCCTGTTTTATGAATAATAAATCGCAACTTCACCTCAAATTCAAAATCCGTAATTTACGTCACAAATGCTGTCATGCTGGTGTTTGAAGAAGATTGTGTAAAAGTGCTTCAAAGGATATATCGTTGCGAAACAACTGTGCGCGTTAGCCTCCTTCGCAGGCAACTCTTTTGTTTTCTCTTGCAAAAAGGGCAACGAATGCCGTAAAATTCGTCGCCTAGCGTTCGCGCGCGTAGCTCTCTTTGGTTTTACATCGATGTGCGTCTTAATTTTTTCAAGTAAACCATGCTTTCAAAATATTAATATAATACAGTTAGTGCTATAGATATAACAAATTATCAATGACAGTACTGACCAAAATGTATGCTCGTTTTGTGTTTTGCCCCCCGACACAGAGTTTATCGTGTCCCTTTTAAAGTACAAAATAAAAAGGGCAAAAATGAAAATGACAAAATTCAAGTTGAAGGTTCTTCTCTGGATGGGTAATGACCGTTTTAGTATACCACCGCCATTAACAAGTCAGAAACAGGGAAAATGCGGTTGGAGGCTTGTAATTTCATGATATAAATAGCGAATCAAAGCAAATCTTGTGATTTCGAAATATCGTATGTTTTTAATGGCCATGTCGGACACGGGGGGTCTCTCCCTCCCTCCCTCCCTCCCTCCCTCCCTCCCCCCTCCCTCCCTCCCTCCTTCCTTCCTTCCTTCCTTCCCTCCCTCCCTTCCTCCCTCCCTCCCTCCCCCCCTCCCTCCCTCCCTCCCTCCCTCCAAATGTGGAAAATCAGGAAATCAGAAATATCGTACGCTTTTAATGGCCTTGTCGGACACACACGCTCTCTCTCCCTCTCCCTCTCCCTCTCCCTCTCCCTCTCCCTCTTCCTCTCCCTCTCCCTCTCTCTCCCCCTCTCCCCCTCTCTCCCTCTCTCCCTCTCTCTCTCTGTATGTGTGTATGTGTGTTGTGCTTTTCTCTCGTAAGGTCTATCATAAGGTCTTCTGAGATTTGGATAGAAAGCTAAGGTTGCAAATTCATCATAAGTACTTTTATTCTTTGTGTATACGAGAATGAGATGTGCTTCAAAATATTAGATATTATGAATTGTACGTATACATGTAGTGCATGTTCTTCGTTAGCAAGCTTGGTGTAGTGTAACAGATGTTTGTCGTTCATCAAGCTAAATTGCTCAGAAAATATTTCTGAGACCCCAGACATGGTTCAGACCTTCAACGCCTAATTGAGATGTATTGTTTAAAGGATGTGTTGCACGTATACATGTAGAAAAGCAGTAGTTTTGACAAAACGCCAAATGCCGCGTACTCAGCACGTTTTTTAAAATTTTATCATTGCATATAGGTGTTTGCTTGACCATATTATAGAAATACAAGCAGTGTATGCAGTTTCAGTGATCCACAGATTATCTTAAATTTCTTTAGTCAACGGTAAGTAATTTACGTTCTGTATCTAAAGTGAAATAATCTTGATTCCAAAGCGTTACTAATATAAAATATTGATATACCAATGCATGTCTCTTGTAAGCGCCAGCACGATATTTAGGCTCTCGAGCCAGCGTCTTAAACGGGATTTCTGAACGCACTTTATAATTCTGTATGAGCTCGCCGATTTATTGCGCAAACCACATGACATGGATATATATATATATATATATATATATATATATATATATATATATATATATATATATATATATATATATAGTAAGGTTAAATATACTGCCGAAACAGAGAACGTAGGAGTCTAACATTTCGAGCGAAAGCCCTTCGTCAGAGGTTTCTCTGAGAAGGGCCTTCGCTCGAAACGTTAGACTCCTACGTTCTCTGTTTCGGCAGTATATCAAACCTTACTATATTTCGATTGTTGTTTCTACACTGCCTACGCAGCACGCTACGGTCAACTCTCGCCTTGCGGACACCCCGCTATTACGGACACCCCGCTATTAAGGACAGTTGGTAAATCCCCAGCCGAAACTACTATGAAATGTATTGAAATAACTCTCGCTATTACGGACTCTCGCTATTACGGAGTTGCGGACACTTCATGTGGTCCCCAACAAACATTTTTATTGTTCTACTCTCGTTACAGTGGACACCTTCGACGTATTTTTCTCTCGACACATGAAAGTGAATGACTTTAATTTATCGAGTGACACATTTACATCTTGCTATTTGTTAGCGGAAGTACTTTGAAGATTCCGTTCGTCATCATTTCTGTTGACTTGTATTTTGACTTGTACTGGAAATTGAAATAAACTGGACATTTTAAAACAAAAAAGCAGTAATACATTGTTGTGACATTTTGCAAGCTGAAATCGGGATATTTTCATCGCATCCCGTTATTGCGGACTCTCGTTATTACGGACACCAAATGACGGTCCCCAGGGTGTCCGCTATAAGGAGAGTTGACTGTACTTTTATTTCATATATATATATATATATATATATATATATATATATATATATATATATATATATATATATATATATATAGTGTTCTCTTTCTAGCCATACGCGCAGTCGTGTCGCATGGCGGTCTACCATTTACCAATTGCGAGTGTACAGAAATATTGTGTATATATGGTTCAACTAAACAAATTACATAAATCTAAATTAATATAAGGTACTCTTAAACTGAAACAAGTATTATGAAGCTTCCAAAGATGTTACCCTATCATTTTAAGTGTTCTTTCAAATAAGACAAACTTAATTTTCGTTTCATGCCACTTTAAGTGTAATGGCGGTCCACATGCTTTTAATTAAATACTAGAGACTTTAAGATCTACGACGCCAGCCTCAACGACGACGTCTTTTAAACAAAATAATTCTTTTTGCAAAACAAAGAGAATGAATAATTTTTAGTCCCAAGAGTAATCTCAACACCGTCCTCGTTCTTTATACAACGCCACTTAGAGCTTTTTCACGTCTTCAGGACGACGTCAACGGCCAAAAGATGAGAACTGTTGCTTGAGATTGACTTCAATACAGACACTACAACAATATTAGCAGTACTGGGGCGTTTTGGAAGTCATTAAATTAGCTTCAAATATCAAATATAATAGTCAGTTAACCGTGACTTCTTTAAATTGTAATACTTATTTTGCGTTTTAACCGCCGCCGTCGTCCAAGCTGGCGAGCTTGTGTAATTGAATCCCTATAAGCGTCTGCGCATTGGAGGCCAAAAGCTTGTTCTGGTCACGTGGATTTTCCACAGAAAGTTGGAATCGCATGTGATTGGTTCTTTGTTAATTATGCAATTTATCACGAATTCGCTAAAATTAGCTCCAGCACTGATAAAAACATGGCGTTTGTCGAAGCTTCAAAGTTAGATGGGTGAATGTTTTCAATGTGCTCTGCGACTCGTTTGTCATTTTTTTCAAATTGATAGCCTTTTCGAAGACCAAGTTAAGGCAATTAAAGCATTCTTTAATGGAACGAATAGAAGCTGACATCAAAACACTCCTGAGCAGCGAGGTTCTTCCCTGTAATTCTTGGTCGAGTTTTCTCAACGAAAAGTTCACAATGTCTTCTTTGCTAGTTTTGCGCAAAATGCTGGAACTCTTCTTAGAGCATATATTCGAACACTTTCGGTTGATCTCCTTCAGATACAAAAGGACAGTTTGTTCTCTGACCTTTTCACAGCGCCAAACTGCGCGCGCGATTTGCGTGTATGTCCCTCTACACAGCATTTTGCCAATAGAGCAAAGATCCTTGGGCAAAGTCCGAGTGGCCGGTTTGCTTCTCCACTGTACTTTAACAGACACAATTGTCGTTTGGGCAGTTGAAAAGTTATCCGCTTCGTGCGTGGCCCTCGTTGGTGTGGAAGTTCATCGCGGTTGAAAAGGAGATACTAGTGAGACGCCATGAATAATAATAGCTATAATTATTTCTTACTGCGCGAATTAATCATTTTAATGCGATTAAAAATCCATGTGTCCACTCGTGAACAGAACAAGCTTTTGGCCTCCAATGCGCAGACGCTTATAGGGATTCAATTACCCAAGCTCCGGAAAAACAAGCATCTGCACGCAGGCTACGTCCGAGCATCTTAGGCCACGTATACGTTTTCCTAGCGTTTTCATATTGTTTCAGGTAATGAGACCATTGTTTTCTGCTCCCCTGAGCACCGAGAACAATATAAAAACTCTATGAAAACGCATACGTGTGGACATGGTCTGAAAGTTCCTAATATCACGGCCACCTCGGTTTTCATTGTTCCCACAGGGACATTTAATCTCTAAATAGTGTAATAAAAGTAGTGTGCTGCGTAGGCAGTGTTGAAACAACAATCGAAATAGGTTAATACTGCCGAAACAGAGAACGTAAGTAATCTCTAAATAACCTGATGCATAAAGATTAGGTAAGATTAGTAACTAATCATACCTAATCTTTATGCATTAAGTATGATTAGTAATTAATCCGACAGTACTGTGCAGAAATAACCTAACAAAATCCGCCCCCCTTTTGCGATCATGTTTACGGATCGCATACGGGCGATTCACGGCTGCGGTTGCGTACGCTTGGCGGTTGCGGCTGCGAGCGTTTGGCGGTTCGGCCGCGAGCGTCCTTGTGGTTAGCCAGACACTGCGGCAAGCAAGACGCAGGCGTCGTAACACGATCGGCGCCGATCGTCAGCATACGTTTCTCGGACTTTAATATAAGCCTCATCTGAGATTCTGAAATCAAGGCCACGTTTGAACGTAGAGCGTGTTGCAATCAATTGATATGGGAAAACTTTCAGAATTTGCAAGAAACCGAATTGTTACGCTCAAGTCGTTCGACGTTTCTATTGTCAATATTTACGAGAATTTTAGAAGAAGGAGTAAAATTAAAACTTCAAGATCGGCAATAAGTTTATTTCTCTCTCGATATCGAAGAACTGGAAGACTTGCCAACGCTCAACGCAGTTAGATAGGACCTCTTTCATGCAGGTGCCGATGGAAGAAGATTCATCGATGATGAAATGAACAAGAACGACGAATTGATCGGCCGAATTAAACTTGAAGTATTTTTCACGGCGGTTTGAGAATAAAACGTCTTTATGGATTCCGGCGTGAACACAAAATATTACTGTCAACTTGTGAATGATGATTGTTAATTGACTCGGGCAAATAGCCAATGAAAATTGCAATGTTGTTCGTGAATATTGCAATATTGCGGGCAAGAGAACATCCGGTTTGACTGTAAAAATCACGTGTAGTTCATATTTAAAATTTATAAAATAATACGGATTCGAAAAAATAATGCAAAAAATCAAAGCAAATATGTCGGAAACGGGAAAGGGCTAATCATGGAGTTTCAGAGTTTATATGTAAAGTTCAAATATACTGTAACTGCTAATATAAACATGTTTATCACAAATCATACACAGAATCGTAAACTTGGCAAAGAAAAGTTATTTAGTATGTCCCCAGATTAATTTTCTCGAACTGTGACTCAACAGAGTTTGGGAATTTGGTCCCTAAGGGCAATCTTCACACTTAATAAAATGTTCGCGTCCGATCTTTAAGCCTGGTTTTCATATGTCGCCGATCGTCGGCGATTTGTGATTTAGATGCATGTTAAAACGGGAAATGCAGCAGCATGTTAAGTAATAAAGAACAATGCAGAAAAGCAGTGCTTTTATTCTTTTACTTAACATGCATCTAAATCATGGGTCGGTGACGATCGGCGACATATGAAAACCACTCTTTATGGTTTTCAACTCATTAATAATTCACGAACCAAAAACAAAAGAACTTAATGTTTAATTAGTGTTTTGAAACTGGAGGAAGATCCATCTAGCTGATCACGTGATGACGTTTTGAAATATTTCATAGTCCTAGGACTTAGAAAATATGTAAATTACTATGTTTGAGAAGTCAGTTCAAACACTCGATGTCGGACTTTACTGGGATTTCAAAGCCCTCGTGCATTAAAATTGCTTGCCTTCGGCTCGCATTTTCCATAGGCACTCGGACTGCGAAATCCCGGTAAAGTCCTCTGTCTCGTATTTGAACTATTACTTAAGAAATAAAAAACGTGTCGCGTGCGATTATCGAGTTATAATGCACGAGAGATGCGTGTAAAGCACGAGGCGATAGCCGTGTGTTTTACTAGCTTCTCGAGTGCATTATAACTCGATAATCGCACAGGGACTAAGTTTTTTATTTCTTTTATAAAATAATGACTTTAAATTGTCAATAAACCCAATAAAAGTAAGCAGAAAGACAGATTACCTGTCTCAGGACGAGTTTGTTACCATTTAGCGCCACGCGTGGCCTCGCACAACATGTCGGCGATTTTAGCGATGAAAATGCACTTAAATTGCACTGAAAACATTCTGCTGTGTTAATTACGTGATTAGACATATATCCAAGTAATTTTTGATTTTCATTGATGATTAAATCCACATAAAATTCATCAAAAACGACAAAATCGTCGCGAAGTATCTCGTGTGCCGTGCCATTATGGAGTTATAATGGCACACTTGTTTGACTCTATAGCCAATCAGAGTGCGTGTTGTCGTTCATTTACTTCCGGTTATTTTATAAATAAAGATCGGCCGCTCATACATGTATTTTAACCACTACTTAAGATACCTCCTGATTTACATAAACTTTAGCTTTGATTTTCTCGGCTTAGACAAGGTTATTTTTCCTACGCCAATGAACTCACCAAGTGGTTCGTTTTTGAAGCCGTTCAATAAACCCGCAATTCGTGTTTTATCAGATATAATCCTGCTCGTTTATTAAACAGTACTTAATACTGGCGGGGGTAAGTTTTAATACATGCATTTTGATCAAGTTTCACTTTGACTGATTGCTGCGAGCCGTAAGGCGAGCAGCTCACTAATCTTGACGAGGTCTGGGCCGAGTTTATATGCGTTCACAAACTCGATTCTTAGGATTTCGTGGGCGATGATCTTCGGTATACGCAATGTCTACCGATCAGCGGCAGGCATTATTAAAGATGGCAGCATTAAAGATGGCAACAGCCGTTATTGGTGCAAATCAACAACCTAAAACTGCATAGACTGCCATTCTTCACTTCAAGCAAGAGTGCTGACGCCATCACTCTTTAAAGGCTCGATTTTATACGCGTGGCGTCCATGTTGAGGAAAATGTCGCATGCTTAAGCTCTTTAATTGAAAATGCTTCGGACGATAACAAGTATTTTACTACTAAATAGTAAATGGTAGCAACTTGCAGCACTTCACTTTGGATAAAAACTTCTAGTTTAACTTTATTCAGATGGCGAACTTTTGACCAAGGCCGGAGTGACCAATTTTGGGTCTACAGGCTAAGTGTGACGACACATTTCTAGGGCGGGGAGTCCGGGGACATATCCCCTGGAATTTTTTTGAATTTTGTGTCTCTGAAACAGCATTTCCCGCATTTTGAGGACACTTTTGAGCAAAATATAAAGGTCTGAACATAGATAATGAAAGGGGAACTGGATAGGAAACTTACAAAACCGGAAATAATGTTTGCACAACTTGCTATGGTAATTATACACTTATAAGGGGCTAATGCGCCTAATGGGTGGTCCCACATAGCTAAAATCAGACACTGCTGAACTTAAGTGATATTACACTATTGTTTAACCCTATCCAGACTGCGCTTTTTTGTGTCTTCTGAGACTGGGGGGGGGGGGGGGGGGAAGTGCCCGCGGTCAATATCTCCTGAACCATTTGGTGTATTCCGACGAAACTTTTACAGGTGGATGGTATGCCTTGTTCAAGTATGCGTTACACTTATCTTGCCATGGCGACAAATTATGACGTCATTATGACGTCAGTAATTGGAAAAACCCAGGATTACTAGAATTTCCAAAATTTTTTTTCCTATTGTTTTGTAAACATAATAAAGGTAGTATATCAAAAAAATGGTTTCTCTTTATTAAAAAGTGCTAACTTTTATTGTAATTATTATAAAAGCAAACATAATAAAAATTGTCGGCTGAAGTTTTGTGTTGGTAGGTGTTCACGACTCCGCTGTAACTTTTTTTTGGTGAGATATTTTTTCACCAAATTTTCCACACATAAAGCCCATACATATTTAGGAAAAGTCATAAAATTTCAGAACCATACCTGTAATGGTTTAGGAGATATTAACTTTTAAATTCAGCGCGGGCACTTTCCGCCCCCCCCCCCCCCCCCCCAGTCTGGATAGGGTTAATTTCAGCAATAGCTGATCGTGGCCATGTGGGACCACCCGTTAGGTGCATTAGCTGCTTATAAGTGTATAGTTAGGCGAACATCGTTTACGGTTTCGTAACATCGTTTTAAGTTTCCTATCCAGTTCCCCTTCCATTATCTATGGTCTGAAATCCCAATTTTTTTAACACAGTTTCTCGCTTTCTTTGGAAATAGTGTCTAATTTTTTTTTTCGTTTCAAAACGTGGGCCGTCCAAATTGTGGGCCTACAGGCAATAGCCTGGTAAGCCTATGGTAAATCCGGGCCTGCTTTTGACGTAACTAATCAATTTTCTATCCATAAAATGCTGTACGCCTTTAGCATACCGTCCACGCGCTGCGGTTTGGAAGCTTGGATGTTGATTTCAAAGTTCGATTCGAAGTTTGAATGTTAGTTTTTACGGGAAATCGCTCGTTGAAAGTCTTTATCTGTCGCTTAGATAGACTAAGTTCTATATCTCGTCAACTCGTTCGGGCAGTCTTCATTATTATGTAGCTGTCGTGAGACAGACTGAATTCAGAATGTCAGCGACTCGTTCGTTGGCTCAAGTACCTGTCGATCATTTATCACGACTCAGCGACTTCTTCTTTGGAGGTTTTTGTACCTGTATCTGTTGCTACAAACACTTTAGTTTAGATAGACTGAATTTTTTAACACTTGGGTGTTCCAACGTTTGACGACCATCAACTGTGGTTCCTGCGTCTGCAGAACCTCAGCCGCAAGGCGGACGTGAACCGCACGCAGACAATCTTCCAAGTGGACGCAGACTCAGACGCACAGCGACCTTGCGGCAGCCGCACAACCGCACGCAAACAATCTTCCAAGTGGGCGCAGACTCAGACGCACAGCGACCTTGCGGCAGCCACACAACCGCGCGCACAATCTTCCAAGTGGGCGCAGACTCGCACAGCGGCACGCAGACGCAGTGTTAGGTTATTTCTGCACAGTACTGTACCTAATGTTTACCTCAACGTTCGCTTATGCATATAATAACTAACTAACAAATGCATCAAGTGAACACTTATCGAATTCCCATTAGTATTAATCACAACTCAATAATTTATTCACTTTGAAGTTGTTGATTCCGCGTTCTTGTTTACTCTCGTTCTTCGGAAACCGTAATATTACAAAGTGATAGCATGGCATTTCGGTTGATTAGTAATTAAATGTCCCTCAAGCCTCGGGTTTCACCCTCGGCACTTTTATTAAACCTCCCTCAGCTTTCGAGTACACACGTAAAAACGCACAAGCTGTTACAGACCTGCAAGCAAGTTGTTACAAGGCTGTTCAAGGGAGCACGTTAGAATGTGATAGTTCTCGTAAATAAACTAAACTTTACTTACCTAAAGTTGTTGACGTTTTGTGCGAGTCGCGCCGAGTTCGATAAAACCGCTGACGATATGAGCCCCCGACGAGCGAGCCGAATACTCTCCGAAGATACGCGAGGGCGGAGCGGGAAGGGAAAAGAGAAGGGGAGTGCAACTACCGAGCACGTGATGGCTTTCAGCCAATAAAATGGTTCATTTAGAAATAGCTTTTCTCCGTATGCTCGTAGCAACCTTTCTCGTAGCAGTAGATACATATAGATACAAGATCGAGCCAAATACACTAAAATTATCATATTCTACGACTCGTTAAGGAACTACTAACTACCCTATTAAAGTTCTTGTAAGAATTTTATTAAAAATATATAATGAATAGTTTTAACACAAAAGGATCAGTACTCGTACTCGTACTGGTCGATCGTTCCACAAACTCGTCTCCTCTTCTTCTCGCACGAACTCACCGGCGAAGGAAATAAATGAAACAAAAACTTCCCAAAAGTTGAACGATTCAGTTGGTTGACCTTGCAATCTAACTCCTTTTGTATATGTTGTGGGCTTCTTCAGTATTGAGATCATATCCTGGAGCGTCGACAAACAAACCCGCGATGGCGCGATTCTGACAATAAAAATTCAAAATGACTTATAACTTATTCATGAAAGCCAACGGTTTTCTCATCAGAGTCCAAATTGATAAATCATTCAACGAAAACAACTTACGTCCTGCTGTGAGTATCACGAAGATCTGTTGTCTCGGTACTCGTATATAATTGTTGTAAATAGCAACACTCTATGTGCATAGCAACACTCTATGTGCATAGCAACGTGCTACGAGCATTGTCGAAAGAAATCTTGTAGTTGCACTCCCCTTCTCTTTTCCCTTCCCGCTCCGCCCTCGCGTATCTTCGGAGAGTATTCGGCTCGCTCGTCGGGGGCTCATACAGTATCGTCAGCGGTTTTATCGAACTGGGCGACTCGCACAAAACAGGTAAGCAAAGTTTAGTTTATTTTAGAAGAACTATCATATTCTAACGTGCTCCCTTGGGCTGTTCAACAGACTGTCACCAGAGGCGTAAGTTTGGGCCAGGGTGCCCCTGGTCCAACCTGGAGTGGGTGCCCCCAAGGCTGGGGACCCTCTTATGAAGTCCAGGGGCAACACCCCAGTGGTGAAGCCCCCATGAAGTTCTGACAATACAAACCTTTTGGTAGTCGTTTAGACTTTAGAGGCCAATTTTAATGGAGTTTCTTAAAAAGCACTCGTGCCCAGAAGCATAAATTGAAGTAAAATACAAAAAAAAAACTATAAAATAAGACTATGCAGCAATTGCTTTTGACATAAATGATAAACTATGGAATGTTTGCCACTGTACTTATACAATGTAATCCTAATATAATACTTTAGTCAAACTGCTATACATGCTTGTACAAGTATAACACTATAACTGAACGCCTTACATTTCATATGCAACCTTAAATCTTGAATTTCTCGCACCTGGCCTTCCTTTCGGCAAACTCATCGATCATTTTCTCAATGGAAAGCTTTCTTGCCTCCTCTACCACTATAGAGATCATGGCAAGCGCACCTATGTCTTCTGGGTCGTTGTTCTTTATTACTCAATAAAATTAAATGACTCTGTATTTTGATAATATAAAAGGCCATAAAAAGTCAATTTAAAACTTAGTTTTGTTTTGAAATGTTTTCCCGTGCTTTTTTGCCGTGCTCCATCGAGTTTTAGTATACAGTACACCCAACCATCGTCTATTACAAATCCTGCATTCTGATTGGCTACTCAA
Source organism: Corallium rubrum (assembly GCA_964035015.1). Lineage (NCBI taxonomy): Eukaryota > Metazoa > Cnidaria > Anthozoa > Scleralcyonacea > Coralliidae > Corallium > Corallium rubrum. Next base: position 7,772,663 of record OZ036015.1, read on the forward strand.
CCGTTGTCTATTCGTGATGGACAACGTTTGAGAAAAATGAAAACAAACCTGAGAAAATATGGCAGTAAACTCTCGTTTTGCAGACGTTTCGGAGGAATTTTTGGAGAGTTTGATAGAAAATTCTATCCCTGAGAAAACTAAAAACGCCACAAAATATGGCATGAAGATTTTAATGGTAAGGAACGAAATACTATTAAACCGTATTTTATTAATAAAATCTGTTTTTACTTGCCGCTCACGAGTGGTTAAATAACACAACATTTTCGTCAGTTTGCACGAGAAAAACTGTTGTTTTTTTTAAAGTAGGTAGCTACAGGGTGTATACTACAGTAGAACAATTAGACAACTCGTCCTCGTTGTCTATGAGCGAATAGTCAACTCAGGCTTTGCCTTCATTGACTATTCACTCATAGAGAACTCGGACTCATTGTCCCCAAGCCCGAGTGTAGGGCCGAAGGCCCGGGGCCCGGTCAGGGTGCTAATCTCGACATGCGTGTAGTCCACTTTACCCGCGTGTAGAAAAAGCGTGTAATTTTTGAGCTGTTGACTTTTAATTCTGCCTTTGCAAAACATGTATGGATAGGGAAGCCATTTAAAGCTTGTTAAAAATAATCCCTTTTGAAACCTCCAAAAAACATATTTTGTACAACCAGAATTTAACAATGTAATCTAAGTTTTGCTTTGATATGTTAAATCAGTGTTTAGTCATCTTATCAATAAATTATAGAATTATCTTGAGGATTATCATTTGTTTTTACATCTGTTTGTTTTATATTGGCTGTATATCAGGTGTGCTTATTTGAATTAGGGTGGGTGCATGGGTGGGTGTTAGTGTTTCAAAAAGCATTTAATAAAAGTGGGAGAGGGGTACTTGCATTCATGTATTTCTAGTCTAATTGTTAAATGGAGCACGCACGACAGCCAATCAAAACTGTTGCTATATCAAAGCTATGTTATAAATTCCATTATACTTGCCTTACTTTCTAGTATCGGACTATTCGCTTTTGTCTTTTAACCTTATTCACTTCAATTCCTGGAGTCACGTTATGTCTTTTATGTATCAGCTGTGCTGATACAGTAGATACAGAAAATCTTAATTCGAAAAATTTGTTATAACTTTTCGAAACGGAAATACGTGTGATCATGACAAGGCCTCAGCTGAGCCAGCAACCAGCTCAGTCAGGGTGCCCCCTATTCCAGGGTGCCCCCAGCTCTTACCGGGTAGAGCCCATAGGAGTTACGCCACTGGCTGTCACCCTCATGTGTTCGCACTGGCTGCCCCACTCTGTTAACATGTCTGTAACAGGTTGTTGACAACTTGTAACAAGGCTGATGACTCCAACAGACTGATGACAATTTGTTCCAACAACCTGTTACCGCTCTGCACTTAACGAGTTGTCAACAGGTTGATGTTAACAAGGTTGTAGCAGCTTCTTGAATGAACAGCATTGTTACAACTTGTTCTCAGCCTTGCTACAAGCCTGTTGCGAACACATCCTGTTGACAAGCTGTGAGATTTTTATGTGTGTACATTTAATCACTAATCAATCTCAATGCCATGTTATTACTTATGAAAATTAAAAAAAAAAAACCAACTAAAAAAGACTCAGGTATTTAGTTTATTCAGTAACCTGATCTTCTCTCTTACTTTCTATATACATGTAACTTACCAGTGAGTCAGGTTAGCCTATTATTATTAAGGCCATAAATTGCATACTGATTGGGGTTAGGGCTTTTGTTGCACTTAGGTTTGCAGTCCACTCCACTCCAGAGTTCAGTTCAAAGTCAAGTCGAAAGTCCAGACCAGTCCCAAACCTAGCACAAAGTACTGTCCAAAGTTCAGTTGAAATTCCTGCCCAAAGATCAGTACAAGTTGCATTCCAAAGTATAGTCCAGCGTCCAATTGAAAGATCAATCCAAAGACAAATCGGAAATTCAGAGTATTTAGTCAAACGTCCAGTCACACTCCATTCTAAAGTAATCAAACATTTAGTCAAACCTCTACTCCAAAGTACGTTCAAAAAACCAATCTAACTTTCATTCCAAAGTACAGTCAAACATGCAGTCACACTCCATTCTAAAGTAATCAAACATTTAGTCGAACCTCTACTCCAAAGTACGTTCAAAAAACCAATCTAACTTTCATTCCAAAGTACAGTCAAACATGCAGTCACACTCCATTCTAAAGTAATCAAACATTTAGTCGAACCTCTACTCCAAAGTACGTTCAAAAAACCAATCTAACTTTCATTTCAAAGTACAGTCAAACATCCAGTCACACTCCATTCTAAAGTAATCAAACATTTAGTCGAACCTCTACTCCAAAGTACGTTCAAAAAACCAGTCTAACTTTCATTCCAAAGTACAGTCAAACATCCAGTCCAAGACTACAGACAGCAGTTAACATTCAAGAAATTAAATTTTGTGTCACTGAAATTAAGTCTTCAGAATGAGTGGCAACATTTCTTTTACCGTTAATGGTGTCAAGAGGAACTGCAGTCTTGAAAAATTCCCAGATGTTCTTCAGGATTGCAGTCATTTAGAATATCTGGACCTTCTCGTCGGAAACACCAACCTTGGTAAGCTGCCATTGTCATTCGCAAAATTAAAGAATTTAAGAAAGCTGTATATGATGAACTGTAGTCTTGAAAAATTCCCGGATGGTCTGGAGGACTGTGTTAATTTAGAAGAGCTGTACCTTTCCTTCAACGCCAACCTTGGTAAGCTGCCATTTACAGTTCATAAATTAAAGAATTTAAGAAGGCTGGTTATGAGTTTGTGTAGTCTTGAAAAGTTCCCGGATGGTCTGGAAGACTGTGTTAATTTAGAAGATCTGGACCTTTCCTTCAACGCCAACCTTGGTAAGCTGCCATTTACAGTTCCTAAATTAAAGAATTTAAGAAGGCTGGATATGATGAACTGTAGTCTTGAAAAGTTCCCGGATGGTCTGGAGGCCTGTGTTAATTTAGAAGAGCTGCACCTTTCCTCCAACGCCAACCTTGGTAAGCTGCCATTTACAGTTCATAAATTAAAGAATTTAAGATCGCTGCGTATGAGTGGCTGTAATCTTGAAAAATTCCCGGATCATCTCGAGGACTGTATTAATTTAGAACATCTGGACTTTAGCAACAACACCATCGATGTTTTGCCGGATGCTGTACTTGAACTTCCCAATCTTGTCTATTTAGATATGAATTCAAATAGACTAACTGAATTGTCAGAAAGTTTTACTAACTTAATTGACAGGAATGTGGAATTTGACCTCGAAGGCAACGTGCTATGTACACCACCACAAGTTATTTGTGCAAATCCTGGTGCAATTTTGAAATATTTCCAAGACATTAAAAAGTTTGGCGAAGCTCATTCTAAACGGCTTCGAATGTTGGTGATTGGAAATAGTGGTGCTGGAAAAACAAGTCTGGTTAATGGATTGTTGTTGGGAGAATCAAGGTTGACCAGACCAGAGGAGAGAACAGAAGGGATTGAGATCAGAAAGTGGTTTCCAGATCCTGCAGATAAGGATCTTGAGCTTGAAATCTGGGATTTTGGTGGTCACATGGAGTACCAAACTGTGAGTCATTACTTTATGGAAGAAAATTCTTTGTTTCTCTTGGTTGTGGATGTTTCAGAATATGAAATATCTGATGAGTCATATTATGAAAATACTGGCAAGTGGATTGATGAAGTAAAGAGCATTGTACCTCGACCTGTTGTTGTGGTGGTTGCAGCAAAATGTGACCGCATTGATGCAAGCCGTGTCAAAGATAAGTGTGATCACATGTTAGCCAAAATTGTCAAACAAGAAGTAATGGATATAAAGTTAATAGAAAGTGATATAAAAAAGTTGGAGGGAAATGTCGATGTTGTTGATGAGCATAGGATTGACAAACTGAAGTTATTGTTAAGAAATCGACCAGTTCTTCCAACAGTTTTTGCATCACAGGAGAACAATCAATATGATAATGCTAAAACAGTTATTGTTGCAGCATCATCTGGAGATAAAGATTTGAGAAATGCCAGGATAAGTGATGTGCCAATGGAGTTAAAATTGTTGAAACAAGAACTGTTCCAAACTGGGAGTAACACAGTTTTGTTTCCTCATTTGCAAGACACTCTTCCGTCGTTATGGGTAGAAATTGAGAAATTGTTAGCAACTTGGGGAAAGACAAAGTACTTAAAACTTGAAGAGCTTGAAAAGTGGCTGTGTGAGCACAATCAAGAGTTCAAGAAAGTTGATGACAAGGAAAACACTTTGAACTCAATTCTTCTTTATCTCGTTGGCCTTGGAAAGGTTTTAAGATTCACACATCTCGAAGAGCTAAAAGAGCTTGTCTTTCCAGATCCCCAATGGCTTATCATGTTGATCAAAGATGTTGTTCATCATGATTTGCCTACTCATCTGCAATACAAAGAAGTTTTCAGAGCTTGTAACATGGATGATGTGAAATTTGGAGAAGAGAAAAAGGAATTGATTGATCATGGCCTACTTTCAGAATCTCTTTTGCGATGCATTTGGTATGATGCAGTTCCTGAAGAAGCTGACTTTAAGAAGCTTGCTCCTCTACTCTATCATTTTGACGTGGGTTATGAAATGACATTGAAAGAAGCTGAGTATGAGGGAAAAGAATTCAGCAAGAGATACACCTTTATCCCAGCACTAATGCCTGAAACCCATCCTGATACCATTCTAGAAGAATGGCCAGAAAAATTACCAGTAGACCAGAGGGAAACAAAGAGCGTATACAAATTCCATAGTCGTGTCCCCGTTGGTCTGTTTGAACGACAGATGGTCCGTTGCCACCAAGGTTCTGACTACATGCTTCATTCTAAGGAAGGATTCCTTGGCGCTTACAACATGGACGAGTCAGAAGAAGTTAAATTTTGCATAACCAAGAAAACACTTAAAAGCGAGATTGAGTTTTCTGCCAGGATAGGGAAATGTGGTCAACTAAATACCCTGTGGAAGGCTGTCATACATCTCCACTGGATCTTTGCAAAAATGGTGAAGGAGTTGTGGCCAGAACTTCGCTACAACATTTACAATAAATGTGATCAATGTAACCAGTGTCATCATGAAATGGACTTTGAGAGACTCCTGAAAACTCCAGAAAGCTACGAAAAGATCTTTGTCTGCACGAAAACCTCTCGGCCTGCTAAAGTCACAAACAAGCTGGTCTTTCCTCCAAAAGGTAATATTCTTTTATTACAACATTTTAATAATAAGACATAGTTTAACGCTACTCTGGCTTAAAAGTTTTTTGAAGCTTAAAGTTACTAGTTAACAAAATGCCAATAGGCTTCCGGCAAAAGACTACCCTCATCACAATTTTAATGGAGTGTGGGTGCTATTGATGTGCCAAGCTTCTAAACAAGGTCTTTGGTTGTACTGTGGATTTGTAGTGATAATTTCTGAATTATCCCACGCAATCTCATGCTTGGTTTTACACATGTAGAATAATTCAAAACTTATCACTACCATCCATGTGACAATACCACCAAAGACATTGTTTGGAAGCTTGGCACATCAATAGCGCCCACTCTCCATTAAATGATGATGATGGCAAGTGTTGAAACATTGGGTCATGAACAGTAACTTTTAAGCTAAGTTCAAAAAACTTTTAAGCACCTGGCTGCGTGGGGAATTTATTTGTTGATTTTAGTAAACACTTCTATTGCCATGATGACAAAAAGATGTCGTTTTAGATGGCTCAGACAAGAATGAGTTAAGCTACTGAGGGTTCTTTCTTTGATGAGTAAAACCGTCTGGTGTTATACTGAGTAAAATAATGAAGGGACCACTTTTGCCCAGCTCGGACAGGAATGGGTTAAATATCCCTTGTTAACTCATTGCTGCCTAGGATGTCTGTGGGTTTCTTTGATGAGTAAAATCATCTGGTGTTAAACTGAGTAAAATAATAAAGCAATAATTTTTGACCAGCTCAGGCAGGAATGGGTTAATCAATTGTTAACTCATTGCTGCCTAGGATGTCTGAGGGTTCTCTCTTTGATGTGTAAAATCATCTGGTGTTAGACAGAGTAAAACAATAAAAGAACCATTTTTGACCAGCTCAGGCAGGAATGGGTTAATCACTTGTCAACTCATTGCTGTCTACTGTAGGATGGCTGAGGGTTCTCTCTTTGATGAGTAAAATCATCTGGTGTTAGACAGAGTAAAACAATAAAGGAACCGTTTTTGACCAGCTCAGGCAGGAATACATGTAGGTTAATCACTTGTTAACTCATTGCTGCCTAGGATGTCTGAGGGTTCTCTCTTTGATGAGTAAAATCATCTGGTGTTAGACACAGTAAAACAATAAAGGAACCATTATTGACCAGCTCAGGCAGGAATGCCAGTTAAATATCACTTGTTAACTCATTGCTGCCTAGGATGGCTGAGGGTTCTCTCTTTGATGAGTAAAATCATCTGGTGTTAGACAGAGTAAAACAATAAAGGAACCATTTTTGACCAGCTCAGGCAGGAATGGGTTAATCACTTGTCAATTCATTGCTGTCTAGGATGTCTGAGGGTTCTCTCTTTGATGAGTAAAATCATCTGGTGTTAGACAGAGTAAAACAATAAAGGAACCATTTTTGACCAGCTCAGGCAGGAATACATGTAGGTTAATCACTTGTTAACTCATTGCCGCCTAGGATGTCTGAGGGTTCTCTCTTTGATGAGTAAAATCATCTGGTGTTAGACAGAGTAAAACAATAAAGGGGTCATTTTGGTCAGCTCAGGCAGGAATGGGTTAATCACTTGTTAACTCATTGCTGACTAGGATGTCTGAGGGTTCCCTCTTTGATGAGTAAAATCATCTGGTGTTAACACAGTGAAACAATAAAGGAACCATTTTTGGCCACCTCAGGCAGGAATGGGTTAATCATTATTTTTTAACTCATTGCTGCCTAGGATGTCTGATGGTTCTCTCTTTAATGAGTAAAATCATCTGGTGTTAGACACAGTAAAACAATAAAGGAACCATTTTGGAACAGCTCAGGCAGGAATGGGTTAAATATCACTTGTTAACTTATTGCTGCCTGGGATGTCTGTGGGTTCTCTAATTGATGAGTAAAATTGACTGGTGTTAAAACAGAGTAAAATAAAAAAATGGTCGTTTTGGGCCAGCTCAGGCCGAAGAGAGGTAAAAATGCCATGGCATACTCCTGAGAGATAGCTATACCCTAGGTTGGAAACTTCTGACTTAAAATGTGTTTAGCTAGCTAATGGTAAACACTAGCTTTTCTCACCAAAATGTAAAAACTTAGTCTCGAATAAGCAAACTGAAATAAATAAGCTAAACCAAAGTAAATTGAACACTATGTACTGGTGTATATTTAGCAACCTCTAGTAAGTGGGTTTGCTTTGAAACTTGCATTTAGAGACCCAAAATGTGTTTTTTTTAAGTTCCAAATTTTGTTTTTACAGAAGTGGTTGAAGCATTCAACAAAGAGATTGCTAAACCTACAGGTTCAGGTAAAAATACTTTTATTCTGTATGGATAGGGTCTAGTAGTTCATAAATGATCTTAATATTAATATTAATATTAATATTAATATTAATATTAATATTAACCATTTTTGGTCAGCTCAGGCAGGAGAGTATTAATCACTTGTTAACTCATTGCTGCTTAGGATGTCTGAGGGTTCTCTCTTTGATGAGTAAAATCATCTGGTGTTAGACAGAGTAAAACAGTAAAGGAACCATTTTTGACCAGCTCAGGCAGGAGAGGATTAATCACTTGTTAACTCATTGCTGCCTAGGATGTCTGTGGGTTCTCTCTTTGATGAGTAAAATTGTCTGGTGTTAAAAGAGTAAAATAAAAAAATGGTCGTTTTGGGCCGGATCAGGCCAAAGAGGGGTAAAAAGGCCATGGCATACTCCTGAGAGATAGGTATACCCTAGGTTGGAAACTTCTGACTTAAAATGTGTTTAGCTAACTAATAATATACATGACAAAATTACTGCATCCTGATTGGTCGAGAGGACTGCAATTTCAATGTAATACAGTGCAGAAAAGCTGTAATACAGTGCAGAAAAAATGAAATACAGTGCAAATTTCAATGAGTATTAAGCAATCTGATTGGCTAATAAACAACCGGAAACTACTGGAAAGCCAATGAAATGCCTATGCGGATTTTGAAGGATGATTTTCCCTTCACGAGAAAATCCAATATGGCGACCAAAACATGGAGTTGTAGAAGAACATTTCAATGAAATATAGAGTGAATTTTGCTTTAATATTGTCATAAAAGTTTCTGCAAGAAGACTAGAAAAGGTTACATGCTATGAGTAAAACGTTTGACGTATTAAGTGAAGCAGTTTTCAACGATTAAAGCTTCGAGAAGTAGAGCAATGAGTTTGTGGCCGCCACGAGGCTATTTATGTTAATTTATTTAGATTTATTTTGTATTTTGTATAAAAGCAGCAAGCATGCTTTAATTAGGATATTCAAGACTTTAAAGTGTAGGTGGCAACATATTTTACGTTGCCAGTAAATAAAATTATACGGTATCAGTAAAAGTTGTTGTTCAAACAAATCGTGTATGCTTTACGGTGAGCAAGCACCGTCACAGTAAAATATGAACCTAACTTAATGTAAGGATGGACCATCATCAAAGAATTTATAGCGGTACAAGACAAAGTCGCTCGCTGCCTGAAGCCGTGGAAAGCTGTGAAGTGAATCCAAAGCTTGGCGAAAGTAGAAGCGAAACCGAAGCAAATGAACGAACTCGTAGACGAAAGCCTACAGCTAAAGGCATGTCCTGGGTCATGGAAAACTTAAAGAAGAATAGAACAACAGCTGGGGCAGCGCTTCGAAAGCAAATAAAGAAAGTGAATGTTCTTTTAGAAGATCTGTGTGACATCTCAGCTTTAGAAAGAGAAAGAGATATCCTGGATGTGTGTCGAGATAAGCTAAACGAAGCCCATCAGCTTTATAATTTAAAATTGGAAATTCATGAAGAAGTCAACGCTGCGTATCAATGGTTTGACATGCGAGATCGCGAACATTTCCAGTGTCGTATCAAGATTAACGAGAAGTTAAAAACACTCGAGAGAGAAAGATCTGAAATAGTTTCACGAAGAAGCTCGTCTTCAAGGTCATCAAGAAGTTCTACATCATCGGTTAGATCGAAGAGGGCAAAAGCTGCAGCAAAGGCCGCATCTCTTCAAGTCGAAATGGAGTTCATAGAGAAAGAAGCCGAATTCAAAAGACTTCAAGTCATGAAAGAGATTGCTAAAGCTAAGGCGGAAGAAGCGACTATGAAGAATATAGAAGAAGAAATTGCCAAAGGTAAACAAGAAGTGATTTTAAAGTCTGAAGATAAAAGGATTGAATTCGACAACGATATGGAAGCCTATTTCAATGCAAACGAACATCTCGTGACGAAGAAGAAAGAACCCGTTTGGGGAAAACCCTCTACAATTTATGCAAGCACTCAGTTGGAACGTCCAGCTTCAGACCTTCCTGAAGTTTCTGATTCGTGGCCAGATCTTCCTACACAAGACGTAATAAAGCAATCGCGTGGCATTACGAAGAAAGTGGAGTTAAATCCAAATGTGCTAGAATTTATTCCTCCACCTAAGACGAATCCTACTACGAAGAGTCGAGTACAAAGCACCGGCCGGGATTCCCACTTAACACCTAATTATGGTTCTTACCAAATACCGAATCATGGCCCAAATGAGAACCAACAAGATCTCAGTTCGGTATTGGAGCTGCTAACTAAACAACAAGGGCTGAATTGTCTTCCTAAACAGCAACCACCAGTGTTTTCTGGAAGCTACTTCGATTATCCAAGCTTTGTGAGCGCGTTTGATTGTTTAATTGAAAGTAGAGTTGACGACCCAAGGTTAAGATTGTATTACCTGAATCAATTTACAAGTGGTGATGCAAATGAAGTTATTAAAGGTTTGGTCAACTTGAATTCTCCGGAGGCTTATACAAAGGCGAGAAAGCTTCTAAAGGAACGATTTGGGCATCCTTATCGCGTCGCTCAAGTGTATAAAGAAAGATTAAAGAATTGGGCTCCTATTAAGGATATGGACGGTGTCGGGTTGCAAAAGCTTTCGGACGTTTTGTTACAAACCGAAGAGGCTATGAAAACGATTCAGTATATGGAAGGATTAAACTCAGAAGATCTATTAAAGAAAATTTGTTCAAAACTGCCCATCTATTCTGGTGTCAGATGGTGTCGTCGTGCCAACGACATATTAAGATCCGAAGAAAGAATTGTCAGCTTTCATGATTTGGTTAAATTTGTGAAGAGCGAAGCTGACCTTGCTACAGATCCTGTCTTCTCTCCTCAAGCCCTTAAAGAAGAAAGGAAAGGCGATCGAAGAAATGAGGATAAAGTGCAAGAGATTCGCAAGTGGAAAGCAAGCAAATATTCAAGTAGCTTTTCAACGAATATTGATTCGCCAAAATCGAGAGTTCGATATCAACAACCTGAAGTACGTCGATGTGCCCTTTGTACAAGAAGTCATTCCCTAGAAAAGTGTCAGGAATTCAAGAAGATGAATTTAAAAGAAAGGAAAGACTTCGTCATGAAGAAAGAAATGTGCTTTGGATGTTTTGGTCTTGGTCACATGTCAAGAAGATGCCAGTCCAGAAAGCAATGTACGATTTGCGACAAAGCTCATCCTACACTGCTACACGACCCAGCAAAGAATACATCTATGCAGGAGAATTCAACACAAACTCCTTCGGAAAATAGTCCAAGTCCTGTAAAGATGGACAGCACAATGAATCAGCGTGTAAGTGTGTGCAACGCGATTGGATCTTGCCAAGAGATAACAAGTTCACTGATTCTACCAGTGTGGCTTTACCATCAGGACAAGCCGAATTGTCAAGTAATGGTATACGCGTTGTTGGATCCCGCAAGCAATGGAACATTCATTAAGCGTGAGACCATGAAAAAACTTGGTATAGACGGTGTGAATACCCATTTACAGCTTAACACAATGCACGGCACTGAAGTAATTGCTACAGAGAAAGTTACAGGATTAAAGCTACAGGATCCTGAGAAGACAACGCAAGTCGAACTACCTAAAGTTTATTCCAGAGATGATATCCCATCAAAAAGAAATGAAATTCCACGACCTGAGATGGCTGCAGAGTGGGACCATCTAGCTGAATTATCGAATCGAGTTCATCCGTACCGACCAGATCTTGAGATAGGTCTTTTGATTGGATCCAACTGCCCCAAGGCAATTAAACCAAGAGAGGTTATACCTGGAAATGACAACGATCCGTATGCAGTTCGGACAGTCCTTGGTTGGGGAATTGTTGGCCCAGTCTCGAAGATTAACCAAACCGACCGCAAACGGACCGAAGTTTCGTGTAACCGAATCGAAGTTCGAGAAATCGGAAGGGAAAAGAAGCCTGATATCAGCTTTGTTCATGAAACGCGAGTTAAAGAGATCATTGATCCATCGTCAGTCAACAGAATGTTTGAGATGGACTTCAACGAAAACAGTGACATTGTTCGAAAATCTCTTTCTCAAGATGATCGAATGTTTCTGGACAAGGTTTCTAAAGGAATCCACCTTCGACTAGATGGACACTACGAGATTCCGTTGCCGTTTAGAGAAGATGACATCAAACTACCTAACAACAAGAAATTGGCTACCTATCGCCTCCAACGGTTGAAGTCAAGATTCGGTAAGGACGAAAGGTACAAGGAAGATTATGTTAAATTCATGGATGAAATGATTAAGAAAGAGCACGCAGAAAAGGTCCCTCCAGAAGAAGAATCGGTTGCAGATGGTCGAACTTGGTATATTCCACACCATGGGGTGTACCATCCAAGAAAGCCTGAAAAGATTCGTGTAGTATTCGATTGTTCATCGGAGTACAAGGAAGAATCCATCAATAAGCATCTCCTACAAGGCCCTGACCTTACGAATAAGCTGATAGGTGTTTTGACAAGATTTCGACAAGAATCCGTTGCGTTCATGAGCGACATTGAGGCAATGTTTCATCAAGTGAAAGTGACGAAAGACTGTCGAGATTTCCTTCGTTTTTTATGGTGGCCACACGGTGATACAAGCAAAGAAGTTGAGACGTACAGAATGACGGTTCATCTATTTGGAGCGGCATCTTCACCAGGCTGCTCGAACTTTGCATTAAAACAAACAGCCGACGATAACGAAAAGGACATTGGTGAAAGACCAGCCGAGTTCTTAAGAAAGAACTTCTACGTCGATGATGGTCTCAAGTCCGTTCCTTCAGTAGATGAAGCCGTTAGTTTGATAAGTCAAACCAAAGAAATGTGTAGTCGTGGTGGATTCAATCTACATAAATTTATCAGCAACAAGAAAGAAGTGATCCAAGAAATTCCTGAAGAAGACCGTGCCAAAACAGTGAAGAATCTTGATCTCGACGTCTTGCCAGTTGAAAGAGTGCTAGGCGTTCAATGGTGCATAGAAGCTGACAACTTCGAATTCCGTATTCTGCTGCAAGATCGACCTTTGACTAGAAGAGGAGTTCTAGCAACCGTTAGTTCCATTTATGATCCATTGGGCTTCGTAGCGCCCATCATTCTGACAGGAAAAGGGATACTTCAGAATCTATGTCGCGACAAGCTGGACTGGGATGATGAAATTCCCGACAATATCAAGATGCAATGGGAGAAATGGAGGAAAGAGCTGCACCGCCTGAAAGATCTATCGATTCCCAGATGCTTCAAACCAGAAGAATTTGGCCAAGTGACATCTGCAGAGTTACACCACTTTTCGGATGCAAGTACTATTGGATATAGTCAGTGTTCGTACCTTCGATTAAAGAACACCCAAGGCAAGATCCATTGCTCGTTAGTCATGGGAAAATCAAGAGTAACTCCTGTCAAGCCTGTTACTATTCCACGACTAGAGTTAACAGCAGCGGTGGTTTCTGTTAAAGTAAGTGAAGTAATAAAAAGAGAGCTGGAATATAACATCACGAAAGAGCTCTTTTGGACTGACAGTCAAATTACTCTTGGATATATTGGAAACGACGCAAGAAGATTCCATGTATACGTTGCTAACCGTGTTCAACAAATTCGAAGCCAAACCTCGAAAGATCAGTGGAGATATATCGACACGAGTTCTAATCCTGCTGACGACGGGTCGCGCGGTCTCAGCGCCAAACAAATGTTACGGAACCCAAGATGGATCACGGGACCGGACTTCTTATGGGGTTCTGAAGATGATTGGTTATTACAAGGAGAGATGGATATCTCACCAGAAGATCCCGAAGTTAGAGACACCTCATGTCGTGCCATAGGTACCGGGGTGTTGTGGAGTCTTGCTCGAGCTCTGGAATATTTTTCGAACTGGCATCGCGCAAAAACAGCAGTTGCAGTTTGTCTCCGTTATCGACAAAGACTTTTAGAGAGAATCAAGTCAAAGAAAGCTAACATAGACATTAATCTTAACCACCGAAAGGAAAGAAAGTCCTGTAGTTACCAACCTGTGATGGCGGAAGACTTACAACGAGCTGAAATCGAAATATATAAGTCGGTGCAAATTATCCACTTTGCTACAGATGTTGAAGTTTTAAAGATGAAGACAGATAAAGATGATTATCAAGGCTCCAGAGCTGATTTACCTGTAAATCAGGCTGTACCGAAATCGAGTCCGCTCCTTCGTCTCAACCCATTTAAAGATTCGGATGGTGTTTTGCGAGTTGGTGGTCGTATCAAGCGGGCAAAAATTCCTCCTGACGTTAAATTTCCAGTGATACTTCCAAGAAACGGTCATGTTACTCAGTTGATCATAACCCATTATCACGAAAAGGTAGAACATCAAGGTCGTGGCTTAACACTCAATGAAATTAGAGCCAACGGTGTTTGGATTATTGGTGGATCGTCTGTTGTCGCACACCTTATTTCAAAGTGTGTACTATGTCGAAAGCTGAGAGGAACTGCACAAGAACAACTGATGTCTGATCTGCCCAACGATAGATTGGAACAAGCACCTCCCTTCACGTATTGTGCTGTTGATTATTGTGGACCTTGGTACATCAAAGAACGACGTAAGGAGCTTAAGAGATATGTTGCACTTTTTACATGCATGGCCTCTAGAGCGATCCATTTGGAAGTTTCTCATACTTTAGAAACTGACTCATTCATTCAAGCGTTACGTCGTTTTCTCTGTCGAAGAGGTCCAGTACGTCAAATTAGAAGTGACCAAGGTACTAACTTTGTCGGCGCAAGAAGAGAGTTGCGTGAAGCATTAGAAGAAATGGATCAGGAAAGAATCCGTGTTGAAGTTCTCAAATTAAATTGCGACTGGATCGAGTTCAGAATGAATGTTCCAAAGGCAAGCCACATGGGAGGAGTCTGGGAGCGTCAGATTAAAACCGTTCGGAGCGTGTTAGATGGTCTAATGCAGAAAAATGGAACTTGCCTGGACGATGAATCATTTCGCACTCTAATTTGCGAAGTTGAATCTATTGTCAACTGCCGTCCTCTGACAGTAGACAATTTAAATGATCCGGATTCATTATCCCCTTTGACACCAAATCATCTACTAACAATGAAAACGAAGATCCTATTACCACCACCAGGTGTCTTTCAACCCGAAGATACATATTTGAAGAAAAGATGGAGAAGGGTTCAACACCTAGCGAACGAATTTTGGGTGCGATGGAAGAAAGAATTTCTCCAAACCTTGCAAGAAAGATCAAAATGGACCAAACCTCGCCGCAACCTTCAAGTCGGAGACATTGTCCTCCTAAAAGATGACAACACAATCCGAAATAAATGGAAACTTGGAAGAATAATAGAGTCATATTCCGACGAGAATGGATTTGTGCGCAGTGTAAAACTTGCTGTTGGTGACGGCTTGATTTCCAACAAAGGAAAAAGACTTGGAATTCAATCGATTCTTGAAAGACCAATTCAAAAGCTAGTACTTTTAGTACCAACGGAACGTTTATAAGTCTATCATGGATGTTATATTAAGTAAATCGAGAGATTTCCGTGGGGGAGTGTGGCCGCCACGAGGCTATTTATGTTAATTTATTTAGATTTATTTTGTATTTTGTATAAAAGCAGCAAGCATGCTTTAATTAGGATATTCAAGACTTTAAAGTGTAGGTGGCAACATATTTTACGTTGCCAGTAAATAAAATTATACGGTATCAGTAAAAGTTGTTGTTCAAACAAATCGTGTATGCTTTACGGTGAGCAAGCACCGTCACAGAGTTGTATGTAACTTCGTAGCTGGAAGAACATTTTGCTTAACATTTCATGTATATTATTAATAAGTACTGTAATAGCATGGTTTCCCGTGCAATTTTGAAAAAAACACACAATCGTGAGTTTTCCAAAGACCTCAAATAGCACTCGTCCTTCAGACTCGTGCAATTTTGATAGTCTTTGAAAAACTCACTCGTGCATGTTTTTTCCAAATTGCACTTGAAACCATGCTATTACCTATACTAATTGTAAACACTAGCTTTTCTCACCAAAATGAAAATACTTAGTCTCCAATAAGCAAACTGAAATAAATAAGCTAAACCGAAGCAAATTGAACACTATGTACTGGTGTATATTTAGCAACCTCTAGTAGGTGGGTTTGCTGTGAAACTTGCATAAGAGACCCAAAATGTGTTTTTTTTGAAGTTCCAAATTTTGTTTTTACAGAAGTGGTTGAAGCATTCAACAAAGAGATTGCTAAACCTACAGGTTCAGGTAAAAATACTTTTATTCTGTATGGATAGAGTCTAGTAGTTCATATATGATCTTAATGGAACTTGTTAAGACTAATATAAATGTTAATGTTAATATTAATATTAGTATTAATATTAATATTAATATTAATATTAATATTAATATTAATATTAATATTAATATTAATATTAATATTAATATTAATATTAATATTTATATTAATACTAATACTAATATTAATATTAATATTAATATTAATATTAACCATTTTTGGTCAGCTCAGGCAGGAGAGTATTAATCACTTGTTAACTCATTGCTGCTTAGGATGTCTGAGGGTTCTCTCTTTGATGAGTAAAATCATCTGGTGTTAGACAGAGTAAAACAGTAAAGGAACCATTTTTGACCAGCTCAGGCAGGAGAGGATTAATCACTTGTTAACTCATTGCTGCCTTAAGGATGTCTGTGGGTTCTCTCTTTGATGAGTAAAATTGTCTGGTGTTAAAAGAGTAAAATAAAAAAATTGGTCGTTTTGGGCTGGCTCAGACCGAAGAGGAGTAAAAATGCCATGGCATACTCCTGAGAGATAGATATACCCTAGGTTGGAAACTTCTGGCTTAAAATGTGTTTAGCTAACTAATAATATCCATGACAAAATTACTGCATCCTGATTGGTCGAGAGGGAGTGCAATTTCAATGTAATACAGTGCAGAAAAGCTGTAATACAGTGCAGAAAAATGAAATACGGTGCAAATTTCAATGAGTATTAAGCATTCTGATTGGTGAATAAACAACCGCAAACTACCGGAAAGCCAATGAAATGCCTATGCGGATTTTGAATGACGGTTTTCCCTTCACGAGAAAATCCAATATGGCGACCAAAACATGGGGTTGACGAAGAACATTTAGATGAAATATAGAGTGAATTTTGCTTTAATATTGTCATAAGAGTTCCTGCAAGAAGACTAGAAAAGGTTACATGCTACGAATAAAATGTTTGATGTATTAAGTGAAGCAGTTTTCAACGATTAAAGCTTCGAGAAGTGGAGCAATGAGTGGTATGTAACTTCGTAGCTGGAAGAACATTTTGCTTAACATTTCATGTATATTATTAATAAGTAATAGCATGGTTTCGAGTGCAATTTTGAAAAACACGCACTCGTGAGTTTTTCAAAGACCTCAAATAGCACTCGTCCTTCGGACTCATGCAATTTTGATAGTCTTTGAAAAACTCACTCGTGCATGTTTTTTCCAAACTGCACTCGAAACTATGCCATTATCTATACTAATTGTAAACACTAGCTTTTCTCACCAAAATGTAAAAACTTAGTCTCCAATAAGCAAACTGAAATAAATAAGCTAAACCGAAGCAAATTGAACACTATGTACTGGTGTATATTTAGCGACCTCTAGTAAGTGGGTTTGCTGTGAAACTTGCATAAAAGACCTAAAATGTGTTTTTTTTTGAAGTTCAAAATTTTGTTTTTACAGAAGTGGTTGAAGCATTCAACAAAGAGATTGCTAAACCTACAGGTTCAGGTAAAAATACTTTTATTCTGTATGGATAGAGTCTAGTAGTTCATATATGATCTTAATGGAACTTGTTAAGACTAAAATAAATGTTAATGTTAATATTAATGTTAATATTAATATTAATATTAATATTAATATTAATATTAATATTAATATTAACATTTTTGGTCAGCTCAGGCAGGAGAGTATTAATCACTTGTTAACTCATTGCTGCTTAGGATGTCTGAGGGTTCTCTCTTTGATGAGTAAAATCATCTGGTGTTAGACAGAGTAAAACAGTAAAGGAACCATTTTTGACCAGCTCAGGCAGGAGAGGATTAATCACTTGTTAACTCATTGCTGCCTTAAGGATGTCTGTGGGTTCTCTCTTTGATGAGTAAAATTGTCTGGTGTTGAAAGAGTAAAATAAAAAAATGGTCGTTTTGGGCTGGCTCAGACCGAAGAGGAGTAAAAATGCCATGGCATACTCCTGAGAGATAGATATACCCTAGGTTGGAAACTTCTGACTTAAAATGTGTTTAGCTAACTAATAATATCCATGACAAAATTACTGCATCCTGATTGGTTGAGAGGAGTGCAATTTCAATGTAATACAGTGCAGAAAAGGTGTAATACAGTGCAGAAAAATGAAATACGGTGCAAATTTCAATGAGTATTAAGCATTCTGATTGGTGAATAAACAACCGCAAACTACCGGAAAGCCAATGAAATGCCTATGCGGATTTTGAATGACGGTTTTCCCTTCACGAGAAAATCCAATATGGCGACCAAAACATGGGGTTGACGAAGAACATTTAGATGAAATATAGAGTGAATTTTGCTTTAATATTGTCATAAGAGTTCCTGCAAGAAGACTAGAAAAGGTTACATGCTACGAATAAAATGTTTGATGTATTAAGTGAAGCAGTTTTCAACGATTAAAGCTTCGAGAAGTGGAGCAATGAGTGGTATGTAACTTCGTAGCTGGAAGAACATTTTGCTTAACATTTCATGTATATTATTAATAAGTAATAGCATGGTTTCGAGTGCAATTTTGAAAAACACGCACTCGTGAGTTTTTCAAAGACCTCAAATAGCACTCGTCCTTCGGACTCATGCAATTTTGATAGTCTTTGAAAAACTCACTCGTGCATGTTTTTTCCAAACTGCATTCGAAACCATGCCATTATCTATACTAATTGTAAACACTAGCTTTTCTCACCAAAATGTAAAAACTTAGTCTCCAATAAGCAAACTGAAATAAATAAGCTAAACCGAAGCAAATTGAACCCTATGTACTGGTGTATATTTAGCAACCTCTAGTAAGTGGGCTTGCTTTGAAACTTGCATAAAAGACCTAAAATGTGTTTTTTTTTGAAGTTCAAAATTTTGTTTTTACAGAAGTGGTTGAAGCATTCAACAAAGAGATTGCTAAACCTACAGGTTCAGGTAAAAATACTTTTATTCTGTATGGATAGAGTCTAGTAGTTCATATATGATCTTAATGGAACTTGTTAAGACTAATATAAATGTTAATGTTAATATTAATATTAATATTAATATTAATATTAATATTAATATTAATATTAATATTAATATTAATATTAATATTAATATTAATATTAATATTAATATTAATATTAATATTAATATTAATATTAATATTAATATTAATATTAATATTAATACTAATATTAATATTAATATTAATATTAACCATTTTTGGTCAGCTCAGGCAGGAGAGTATTAATCACTTGTTAACTCATTGCTGCTTAGGATGTCTGAGGGTTCTCTCTTTGATGAGTAAAATCATCTGGTGTTAGACAGAGTAAAACAGTAAAGGAACCATTTTTGACCAGCTCAGGCAAGAGAGGATTAATCACTTGTTAACTCATTGTTGCCTTAAGGATGTCTGTGGGTTCTCTCTTTGATGAGTAAAATTGTCTGGTGTTAAAAGAGTAAAATAAAGAAATGGTCGTTTTGGGCTGGCTCAGACCGAAGAGGAGTAAAAATGCCATGGCATACTCCTTAGAGATAGATATACCCTAGGTTGGAAACTTCTGACTTAAAATGTGTTTAGCTAACTAATAATATCCATGACAAAATTACTGCATCCTGATTGGTCGAGAGGAGTGCAATTTCAATGTAATACAGTGCAGAAAAGGTGTAATACAGTGCAGAAAAATGAAATACGGTGCAAATTTCAATGAGTATTAAGCATTCTGATTGGTGAATAAACAACCGCTAACTACCGGAAAGCCAATGAAATGCCTATGCGGATTTTGAATGACGGTTTTCCCTTCACGAGAAAATCCAATATGGCGACCAAAACATGGGGTTGACGAAGAACATTTAGATGAAATATAGAGTGAATTTTGCTTTAATATTGTCATAAGAGTTCCTGCAAGAAGACTAGAAAAGGTTACATGCTACGAATAAAATGTTTGATGTATTAAGTGAAGCAGTTTTCAACGATTAAAGCTTCGAGAAGTGGAGCAATGAGTGGTATGTAACTTCGTAGCTGGAAGAACATTTTGCTTAACATTTCATGTATATTATTAATAAGTAATAGCATGGTTTCGAGTGCAATTTTGAAAAACACGCACTCGTGAGTTTTTCAAAGACCTCAAATAGCACTCGTCCTTCGGACTCATGCAATTTTGATAGTCTTTGAAAAACTCACTCGTGCATATTTTTTCCAAACTGCATTCGAAACCATGCCATTATCTATACTAATTGTAAACACTAGCTTTTCTCACCAAAATGTAAAAACTTAGTCTCCAATAAGCAAACTGAAATAAATAAGCTAAACCGAAGCAAATTGAACCCTATGTAGTGGTGTATATTTAGCAACCTCTAGTAAGTGGGCTTGCTTTGAAACTTGCATAAAAGATCTAAAATGTGTTTTTTTTTGAAGTTCAAAATTTTGTTTTTACAGAAGTGGTTGAAGCATTCAACAAAGAGATTGCTAAACCTACAGGTTCAGGTAAAAATACTTTTATTCTGTATGGATAGAGTCCAGTAGTTCATATATGATCTTAATGGAACTTGTTTAAGACTAATATAAACCCATTGCTTCTTAGGATGTCTGAGAGTTCTCCCTTTGATGAGTAAAATAGTCTGGTGTTAGACAGAGTAAAATAGTCTGGTGTTAGACACAGTAAAATAGTCTGGTGTTTGACACAGTAAAATAGTCTGGTGTCAGACACAGTAAAATAGTCTGGTGTTAGACAGAGTAAAATAGTCTGGTGTTAGACACAGTAAAATAGTCTGGTGTTAGACACAGTAAAATAGTCTGGTGTTAGACACAGTAAAATAGTCTGGTGTTAGCCAGAGTAAAATAGTCTGGTGTTAGACAGAGTAAAATAGTCTGGTGTTAGCCAGAGTAAAATAGTCTGGTGTTAGACAGAGTAAAATAGTCTGGTGTTAGACACAGTAAAATAGTCTGGTGTTAGACACAGTAAAATAGTCTGGTGTTAGACACAGTAAAATATAGTCTGGTGTTAGACAGAGTAAAATAGTCTGGTGTTAGACACAGTAAAATAGTCTGGTGTTAGACACAGTAAAATAGTCTGGTGTTAGACACAGTAAAATAGTCTGGTGTCAGACACAGTAAAATAGTCTGGTGTCAGACAGAGTAAAATAGTCTGGTGTCAGACACAGTAAAATAGTCTGGTGTTAGACAGAGTAAAATAGTCTGGAGTTAGACACAGTAAAATAGTCTGGTGTTAGACACAGTAAAATAGTCTGGTGTTAGACACAGTAAAATAGTCTGGTGTTAGACACAGTAAAATAGTCTGGTGTTAGACACAGTAAAATAGTCTGGTGTTAGACACAGTAAAATAGTCTGGTGTTAGACACAGTAAAATAGTCTGGTGTCAGACACAGTAAAATAGTCTGGTGTTAGACACAGTAAAATAGTCTGGTGTTAGACACAGTAAAATAGTCTGGTGTTAGACACAGTAAAATAGTCTGGTGTTAGACACAGTAAAATAGTCTGGTGTTAGACACAGTAAAATATAGTCTGGTGTCAGACACAGTAAAATAGTCTGGTGTTAGACACAGTAAAATAGTCTGGTGTTAGACACAGTAAAATATAGTCTGGTGTTAGACACAGTAAAATAGTCTGGTGTCAGACACAGTAAAATAGTCTGGTGTTAGACACAGTAAAATAGTCTGGTGTTAGACACAGTAAAATAGTCTGGTGTTAGACAGAGTAAAATAGTCTGGAGTTAGACACAGTAAAATAGTCTGGTGTTAGACACAGTAAAATAGTCTGGTGTTAGACACAGTAAAATAGTCTGGTGTTAGACACAGTAAAATAGTCTGGTGTTAGACACAGTAAAATAGTCTGGTGTTAGACACAGTAAAATAGTCTGGTGTTAGACACAGTAAAATAGTCTGGTGTCAGACACAGTAAAATAGTCTGGTGTTAGACACAGTAAAATAGTCTGGTGTTAGACACAGTAAAATAGTCTGGTGTTAGACACAGTAAAATAGTCTGGTGTTAGACACAGTAAAATAGTCTGGTGTTAGACACAGTAAAATATAGTCTGGTGTCAGACACAGTAAAATAGTCTGGTGTTAGACACAGTAAAATAGTCTGGTGTTAGACACAGTAAAATATAGTCTGGTGTTAGACACAGTAAAATAGTCTGGTGTCAGACACAGTAAAATAGTCTGGTGTTAGACACAGTAAAATAGTCTGGTGTTAGACACAGTAAAATAGTCTGGTGTTAGACACAGTAAAATAGTCTGGTGTTAGACACAGTAAAATATAGTCTGGTGTCAGACACAGTAAAATAGTCTGGTGTTAGACACAGTAAAATAGTCTGGTGTTAGCCAGAGTAAAATAGTCTGGTGTTAGACACAGTAAAATAGTCTGGTGTTAGACACAGTAAAATAGTCTGGTGTTAGACACAGTGAAATAGTCTGGTGTTAGACACAGTAAAATAGTCTGGTGTTAGACACAGTAAAATAGTCTGGTGTTAGACACAGTAAAATAGTCTGGTGTTAGACACAGTAAAATAGTCTGGTGTTAGACACAGTAAAATAGTCTGGTGTTAGACAGAGTAAAATAGTCTGGTGTTAGACACAGTAAAATAGTCTGGTGTTAGACACAGTAAAATAGTCTGGTGTTAGACACAGTAAAATAGTCTGGTGTTAGACACAGTAAAATAGTCTGGTGTTAGACACAGTAAAATAGTCTGGTGTTAGACACAGTAAAATAGTCTGGTGTCAGACACAGTAAAATAGTCTGGTGTCAGACACAGTAAAATAGTCTGGTGTTAGACACAGTAAAATAGTCTGGTGTTAGACACAGTAAAATAGTCTGGTGTCAGACACAGTAAAATAGTCTGGTGTTAGACACAGTAAAATAGTCTGGTGTTAGACACAGTAAAATAGTCTGGTGTTAGACACAGTAAAATAGTCTGGTGTTAGACACAGTAAAATAGTCTGGTGTTAGACACAGTAAAATATAGTCTGGTGTCAGACACAGTAAAATAGTCTGGTGTTAGACACAGTAAAATATAGTCTGGTGTCAGACACAGTAAAATAGTCTGGTGTCAGACACAGTAAAATAGTCTGGTGTTAGACACAGTAAAATAGTCTGGTGTTAGACACAGTAAAATAGTCTGGTGTTAGACACAGTAAAATAGTCTGGTGTTAGACACAGTAAAATATAGTCTGGTGTCAGACACAGTAAAATAGTCTGGTGTTAGACACAGTAAAATAGTCTGGTGTTAGCCAGAGTAAAATAGTCTGGTGTTAGACACAGTAAAATAGTCTGGTGTTAGACACAGTAAAATAGTCTGGTGTTAGACACAGTAAAATAGTCTGGTGTTAGACAGAGTAAAATAGTCTGGTGTTAGCCAGAGTAAAATAGTCTGGTGTTAGACACAGTAAAATAGTCTGGTGTTAGACACAGTAAAATAGTCTGGTGTTAGACACAGTAAAATAGTCTGGTGTTAGACACAGTAAAATAGTCTGGTGTTAGACACAGTAAAATAGTCTGGTGTCAGACACAGTAAAATAGTCTGGTGTCAGACACAGTAAAATAGTCTGGTGTTAGACACAGTAAAATAGTCTGGTGTTAGACACAGTAAAATAGTCTGGTGTCAGACACAGTAAAATAGTCTGGTGTTAGACACAGTAAAATAGTCTGGTGTTAGACACAGTAAAATAGTCTGGTGTTAGACACAGTAAAATAGTCTGGTGTTAGACACAGTAAAATAGTCTGGTGTTAGACACAGTAAAATATAGTCTGGTGTCAGACACAGTAAAATAGTCTGGTGTTAGACACAGTAAAATATAGTCTGGTGTCAGACACAGTAAAATAGTCTGGTGTCAGACACAGTAAAATAGTCTGGTGTTAGACACAGTAAAATAGTCTGGTGTTAGACACAGTAAAATAGTCTGGTGTTAGACACAGTAAAATAGTCTGGTGTTAGACACAGTAAAATATAGTCTGGTGTCAGACACAGTAAAATAGTCTGGTGTTAGACACAGTAAAATAGTCTGGTGTTAGCCAGAGTAAAATAGTCTGGTGTTAGACACAGTAAAATAGTCTGGTGTTAGACACAGTAAAATAGTCTGGTGTTAGACACAGTAAAATAGTCTGGTGTCAGACACAGTAAAATAGTCTGGTGTCAGACAGAGTAAAATAGTCTGGTGTCAGACACAGTAAAATAGTCTGGTGTTAGACAGAGTAAAATAGTCTGGAGTTAGACACAGTAAAATAGTCTGGTGTTAGACACAGTAAAATAGTCTGGTGTTAGACACAGTAAAATAGTCTGGTGTTAGACAGACTAAAATAGTCTGGTGTTAGACAGAGTAAAATAGTCTGGTGTTAGACACAGTAAAATAGTCTGGTGTTAGACACAGTAAAATAGTCTGGTGTTAGACACAGTAAAATAGTCTGGTGTCAGACACAGTAAAATAGTCTGGTGTTAGACACAGTAAAATAGTCTGGTGTTAGACACAGTAAAATAGTCTGGTGTTAGACACAGTAAAATAGTCTGGTGTTAGACACAGTAAAATAGTCTGGTGTTAGACACAGTAAAATATAGTCTGGTGTCAGACACAGTAAAATAGTCTGGTGTTAGACACAGTAAAATAGTCTGGTGTTAGACACAGTAAAATATAGTCTGGTGTTAGACACAGTAAAATAGTCTGGTGTCAGACACAGTAAAATAGTCTGGTGTTAGACACAGTAAAATAGTCTGGTGTTAGACACAGTAAAATAGTCTGGTGTTAGACACAGTAAAATAGTCTGGTGTTAGACACAGTAAAATATAGTCTGGTGTCAGACACAGTAAAATAGTCTGGTGTTAGACACAGTAAAATAGTCTGGTGTTAGCCAGAGTAAAATAGTCTGGTGTTAGACACAGTAAAATAGTCTGGTGTTAGACACAGTAAAATAGTCTGGTGTTAGACACAGTGAAATAGTCTGGTGTTAGACACAGTAAAATAGTCTGGTGTTAGACACAGTAAAATAGTCTGGTGTTAGACACAGTAAAATAGTCTGGTGTTAGACACAGTAAAATAGTCTGGTGTTAGACACAGTAAAATAGTCTGGTGTTAGACAGAGTAAAATAGTCTGGTGTTAGACACAGTAAAATAGTCTGGTGTTAGACACAGTAAAATAGTCTGGTGTTAGACACAGTAAAATAGTCTGGTGTTAGACACAGTAAAATAGTCTGGTGTTAGACACAGTAAAATAGTCTGGTGTTAGACACAGTAAAATAGTCTGGTGTCAGACACAGTAAAATAGTCTGGTGTCAGACACAGTAAAATAGTCTGGTGTTAGACACAGTAAAATAGTCTGGTGTTAGACACAGTAAAATAGTCTGGTGTCAGACACAGTAAAATAGTCTGGTGTTAGACACAGTAAAATAGTCTGGTGTTAGACACAGTAAAATATAGTCTGGTGTCAGACACAGTAAAATAGTCTGGTGTTAGACACAGTAAAATAGTCTGGTGTTAGCCAGAGTAAAATAGTCTGGTGTTAGACACAGTAAAATAGTCTGGTGTTAGCCAGAGTAAAATAGTCTGGTGTTAGACACAGTAAAATAGTCTGGTGTTAGACACAGTAAAATAGTCTGGTGTTAGACACAGTAAAATAGTCTGGTGTTAGACACAGTAAAATAGTCTGGTGTTAGACACAGTAAAATAGTCTGGTGTTAGACACAGTAAAATAGTCTGGTGTTAGACAGAGTAAAATAGTCTGGTGTTAGACACAGTAAAATAGTCTGGTGTTAGACACAGTAAAATAGTCTGGTGTTAGACACAGTAAAATAGTCTCGTGTTAGACACAGTAAAATAGTCTGGTGTTAGACACAGTAAAATAGTCTGGTGTTAGACACAGTAAAATAGTCTGGTGTCAGACACAGTAAAATAGTCTGGTGTCAGACACAGTAAAATAGTCTGGTGTTAGACACAGTAAAATAGTCTGGTGTTAGACACAGTAAAATAGTCTGGTGTCAGACACAGTAAAATAGTCTGGTGTTAGACACAGTAAAATAGTCTGGTGTTAGACACAGTAAAATAGTCTGGTGTTAGACACAGTAAATTAGTCTGGTGTTAGACACAGTAAAATAGTCTGGTGTCAGACACAGTAAAATAGTCTGGTGTTAGACACAGTAAAATAGTCTGGTGTTAGACACAGTAAAATAGTCTGGTGTTAGACACAGTAAAATAGTCTGGTGTTAGACACAGTAAAATAGTCTGGTGTTAGACACAGTAAAATAGTCTGGTGTTAGACACAGTAAAATAGTCTGGTGTTAGACACAGTAAAATAGTCTGGTGTTAGACACAGTAAAATAGTCTGGTGTCAGACACAGTAAAATAGTCTGGTGTTAGACACAGTAAAATAGTCTGGTGTTAGACACAGTAAAATAGTCTGGTGTTAGACACAGTAAATTAGTCTGGTGTTAGACACAGTAAAATAGTCTGGTGTCAGACACAGTAAAATAGTCTGGTGTTAGACACAGTAAAATAGTCTGGTGTTAGACACAGTAAAATAGTCTGGTGTTAGACACAGTAAAATAGTCTGGTGTTAGACACAGTAAAATAGTCTGGTGTTAGACACAGTAAAATAGTCTGGTGTTAGACACAGTAAAATAGTCTGGTGTTAGACACAGTAAAATAGTCTGGTGTTAGACACAGTAAAATAGTCTGGTGTTAGACACAGTAAAATAGTCTGGTGTTAGACACAGTAAAATAGTCTGGTGTTAGACACAGTAAAATAGTCTGGTGTTAGACACAGTAAAATAGTCTGGTGTTAGACACAGTAAAATAGTCTGGTGTTAGACACAGTAAAATAGTCTGGTGTTAGACACAGACAGTAAAATAGTCTGGTGTTAGACACAGTAAAATAGTCTGGTGTTAGACACAGTAAAATAGTCTGGTGTTAGACACAGTAAAATAGTCTGGTGTTAGACACAGCAAAATAGTCTGGTGTTAGACACAGTAAAATAGTCTGGTGTTAGACAGAGTAAAATAGTCTGGTGTTAGACAGAGTAAAATAGTCTGGTGTTAGACACAGTAAAATAGTCTGGTGTTAGACAGAGTAAAATAGTCTGGTGTTAGACACAGTAAATTAGTCTGGTGTTAGACAGAGTAAAATAGTCTGGTGTTAGACACAGTAAAATAGTCTGGTGTTAGCCAGAGTAAAATAGTCTGGTGTTAGACACAGTAAAATAGTCTGGTGTTAGACAGAGTAAAATAGTCTGGTGTTAGACAGTAAAATATAGTCTGGTGTTAGACAGAGTAAAATAGTCTGGTGTTAGACACAGTAAAATAGTCTGGTGTTAGACAAAGTAAAATAGTCTGGTGTTAGACACAGTAAAATAGTCTGGTGTTTGACACAGTAAAATAGTCTGGTGTTAGACAGAGTAAAATAGTCTGGTGTTAGACACAGTAAAATAGTCTGGTGTCAGACAGAATGAAATAGTCTGGTGTCCGACACAGTAAAATAGTCTGGTGTTAGACAAAGTAAAATAGTCTGGTGTTAGACACAGTAAAATAGTCTGGTGTTAGACACAGTAAAATAGTCTGGTGTCAGACAAAGTAAAATAGTCTGGTGTTAAACACAGTAAAATAGTCTGGTGTTAGACAGAGTAAAATAGTCTGGTGTCAGACACAGTAAAATAGTCTGGTGTTAGACAAAGTAAAATAGTCTGGTGTTAGACACAGTAAAATAGTCTGGTGTTAGACACAGTAAAATAGTCTGGTGTCAGACAAAGTAAAATAGTCTGGTGTTAGACACAGTAAAATAGTCTGGTGTTAGACAGAGTAAAATAGTCTGGTGTCAGACACAGTAAAATAGTCTGGTGTTAGACACAGTAAAATAGTCTGGTGTTAGACACAGTAAAATAGTCTGGTGTTAGACAAAGTAAAATAGTCTGGGGTCAGGCAGGGTAAAATAGTCTGGTGTCAGACACAGTAAAATAGTCTGGTGTTAGACAAAGTAAAATAGTCTGGTGTTAGACACAGTAAAATAGTCTGGTGTTATACACAGTAAAATAGTCTGGTGTTAGACACAGTAAAATAGTCTGGTGTTAGACGAAGTAAAATAGTCTGGTGTCAGACAGAGTAAAATAGTCTGGTGTTCAGACAGAGTAAAATAGTCTGGTGTCAGACACAGTGAAATAGTCTGGTGTTAGACACAGTAAAATAGTCTGGTGTTAGACGCAGTAAAATAGTCTGGTGTTAGACACAGTAAAATAGTCTGGTGTTAGACACAGTAAAATAGTCTGGTGTTAGACACAGTAAAATAGTCTGGTGTTGGGGACAGTAAAATAGTCCAGCGTTAGACAGAGTAAAATAGTCTGGTGTTAGACAGAGTAAAATAGCCTGGTGTTAGACACAGTAAAATAGTCTGGTGTTAGACACAGTAAAATAGTCTGGTGTTTGACACAGTAAAATAGTCTGGTGTTAGACAGAGTAAAATAGTCTGGTGTTAGACACAGTAAAATAGTCTGGTGTCAGACAGAATGAAATAGTCTGGTGTCCGACACAGTAAAATAGTCTGGTGTTAGACAAAGTAAAATAGTCTGGTGTTAGACACAGTAAAATAGTCTGGTGTTAGACACAGTAAAATAGTCTGGTGTCAGACAAAGTAAAATAGTCTGGTGTTAAACACAGTAAAATAGTCTGGTGTTAGACAGAGTAAAATAGTCTGGTGTCAGACACAGTAAAATAGTCTGGTGTTAGACAAAGTAAAATAGTCTGGTGTTAGACACAGTAAAATAGTCTG
Organism: Corallium rubrum; assembly: GCA_964035015.1. Lineage (NCBI taxonomy): Eukaryota > Metazoa > Cnidaria > Anthozoa > Scleralcyonacea > Coralliidae > Corallium > Corallium rubrum. Next base: position 7,801,089 of record OZ036015.1, read on the forward strand.
GTGTTAGACACAGTAAAATAGTCTGGTGTCAGACAAAGTAAAATAGTCTGGTGTTAGACACAGTAAAATAGTCTGGTGTTAGACAGAGTAAAATAGTCTGGTGTCAGACACAGTAAAATAGTCTGGTGTTAGACACAGTAAAATAGTCTGGTGTTAGACACAGTAAAATAGTCTGGTGTTAGACAAAGTAAAATAGTCTGGGGTCAGGCAGGGTAAAATAGTCTGGTGTCAGACACAGTAAAATAGTCTGGTGTTAGACAAAGTAAAATAGTCTGGTGTTAGACACAGTAAAATAGTCTGGTGTTATACACAGTAAAATAGTCTGGTGTTAGACACAGTAAAATAGTCTGGTGTTAGACGAAGTAAAATAGTCTGGTGTCAGACAGAGTAAAATAGTCTGGTGTCAGACAGAGTAAAATAGTCTGGTGTCAGACACAGTGAAATAGTCTGGTGTTAGACACAGTAAAATAGTCTGGTGTTAGACGCAGTAAAATAGTCTGGTGTTAGACACAGTAAAATAGTCTGGTGTTAGACACAGTAAAATAGTCTGGTGTTAGACACAGTAAAATAGTCTGGTGTTGGGGACAGTAAAATAGTCCAGCGTTAGACAGAGTAAAATAGTCTGGTGTTAGACAGAGTAAAATAGCCTGGTGTTAGACACAGTAAAATAGTCTGGTGTTAGACAGAGTAAAATAGCCTGGTGTTAGACACAGTAAAATAGTCTGGTGTTAGACAGAGTAAAATAGTCTGGTGTTAGACAGAGCAAAATAGTCTGGTGTTAGACAGAGTAAAATAATCTGGTGTTAGACAGAGTAAAATAGTCTGGTGTTAGACAGAGTAAAAAGGTATGGTGTTAAACAGAGTTATACAATAAAGGGGTCGTTTTTGACCAGCTCAGGCAAGAGGGTAAAATGCCTTGGCATATCCTTGTATATATATATATATATATATATATATATATATATATATATATATATATATATATATATATATATGGTATAATTGCCTTTGCTAGTGTAATAGTATAATTGGCTTATAGGTTTGCATTGAAACTTGCAAAGACCCAAAATGTTCTTTTTTTAAAAATTCATCACCCCTGTTTTTACAGAAGTTGTTGAAGCATTTAACAAAGAGATCGCTGAAGCTACAGGTTCAGGTAAAAACACGTTTATTCTGTTTGGATAGGGTGTAGTAGTTTATAAATGATCACAATGGCCCTTACAGCAACACACTAAGTTGGGTTAAGGTAAGAGATACACATCGAATAGTGTCCTGCTGCTGTATTGAGATTTTTCACTAATCTTTTGGGTCAAGGAACCTCTCGTTTTCAGTTTAGCTCTCTGAAGATATGTTAAGTATAATATAGAACAGGAGAAGAGGTACATGTTCCTATTACGTGCATAACGTATTAAACTTCTTATCTCGAAAGCAGGCACGTAGCTAGGGGGGGGGGGGAGGGGGGGAGCGACCGCCCCCCAAAGTTATTTCTTGCCCAAAAAAATCCGCATCGTGAGTAGATAAGTAATTGAAGTGTGAACGCCGTTGCGTACTTGCGTAACGTAAATAAGTGATGTTGTTATATCGAAAGCGTTTAAAGGCGTTATAAAAGTAGCGTGCTGCGTATGCAGTGTAGAAACAACAATCGAAATATAGTAAGGTTAGATATACTGCCGAAACAGAGAATGTAGGAGTCTAACGTTTCGAGCGAAGGCCCTTCGTCAGAGAGAAACGAAGGGCCTTCGAGAAACGAAGGGCCTTCGCTCGAAACGTTAGACTCCTACGTTCTCTGTTTCGGCAGTATATCTAACCTTACTATACTGTATTTCTAATGGCGTTATGATTTAGTAGCTTAAACCCAGTGAACTCGATGTAAATTAAAACGTGATAACTGGAACGCTAACGCGTAAACCAAAAGGTGAGACAAAAAGTTCCAGGCCCCTACGCGGTTTGCAGGTACGAAGGCTCGAAAAAAGGTTGGAAAAAATGTTTATTAATTATTCTGTCAGTCTCAACGTGCATTTAATGGTTTCCCATTGTTGTGCAGTCAAAAACTATACAGTAAATTAAGCTAGGATGGAAACAGCCAGCTGAAAATGTGAGATCGAACAAGAGTGCAAACTTTCTTATTCAAGTAAAATACATTTTCTCCATGCAAAGCTTCAAACAACATAAGAGTGAGAAACAACAATCGAAATATAGCGAGATTAGATATACTGCCGAAACAGAGAACGTAGGAGTCTAACGTTTCGCCGAAGGCCCTTCGTCAAAGAGCACGCTACTTTTGTTACACTAAGAGTGAGAAAGCTATTCTTGTACGAGTCTAAAGACGTACTGATACTTGATATTTCATAATATACATCTAATGTCATTTTCTTATTCTGCTCCTTTAATTTTTTGTTTGAATCTGTTAAACGGCCTCTGACAACTAGATTGCTTATTTTTCACGTTTACCAATCATGTTGTTTTCGGTACGAATGCGAAATGCTTTTTAAACAAAATGACACATGAAACTGGTACTAATGGCATATTCTACACTACGTTTGCGTTGATGTTTTGTCATCCTCTTCGGAGTAACGAAACTCTAATATATGGTTTATATCATAACGAAAAGTTTGATTTAATTTCTTGACTGACAAACTTCGTGCACGCTTTGTAAAGACAATAATGACTTTTACTATAGCAACAAATAAACAGTTACTGCATGATTACTTCGACAGCATAGCACAACCATACACGTTTAGCACAGCGTGATAAAATGTTGCAATAAATATTAATTTTTCAAACCTTTTCGAGCCTTCGCGGTTCTCTCAAGACCGGTGGCCGTGTCAAAAAAATATTTTGTACCTGCAAATCGCACAGGGGCCTAGAAATTTGCCTCACTTTTTGCCCCACGAATGACTGGACGTAATTGGCGTTGCAGAGAGAGTTCCAGTGCATAAACCATGTGACAGACTGGGGGGGGGGGGGGGGTAGCGTGATTGCATCAGTAGTCCTGAGGGCTCAACTTTTGTACCTTTCCACTTGCCCCCCCCCCATAAAACTTGCCCTCCCAGATTTCGTAGTCTAGCTACGTGCCTGCTCGAAAGTCAACAAATAAATTTGCGACGTAGCCAGGTGAAGAATCCGAAATGTTGCTGCTCATGATCCAACGTTTGGGCACTCTGATTCAGTGTCTCCATCAGGAGTGATAATTATGAAGAATGATCTCATATTTATACTCTCCATTTGAACCAATGATGACGTTACCTATTAACAAGATGCAAATATGCTACTGGTAATAGACCGCCCTCCCCTGGCTTAATGGAGCTGGGCGCTATTAAAGTGCCGTGGATTGGTGTTGATAATTTTTTAATCATTCCACGCGATCGCATGGCTTGTTTGGTTGTTCCGTATAGTCAAGGAATTACAAACCAAGTAAACGAATGTTAGGTAGTTTCATGCAACCTAAAATTGCGCAATTACCTTTCTTAATGTTGGTCATATGTTTGCAAAACCCAAGGATTTTATTGCGATGGAACAAAGAAAAGATACTATTTATTCCATTCTGTGCAATGACTTTAATCAGGAGTTCGGCCAGACTAAACGCCAGTTTAGATATAGCAAGGTTAGATATACTGCCGAAACAGAGAACGTAGGAGTGTAACGTTTCGAGTGAAGGCCCTTCGTCAGAGAGAAAACGCCAGTTTGGTGCGCGGTTAAAAGAGCACCAAACGGCTGGTTTCCGTTCAAAAACAGAAAGTTATTCTTCGTGGGAGCACACTTGCCAAACTAGCGATGATATCCCGTGGGATGATAAGAATATTATCACCACCAATCCACGGTATCATCAGACGTTGTTTAGAGGCCATGCCCTTGATCCTTAACTCATGAGCGCGCGTATAGACGCACCTTTAGAAACAAGCGTTGAAATAGACCTGGATATTCGGGTCTGGCATACTCTGAAAAAGGCACTTTTCAGCACGGGTTCTTCTCAAAACGATTAATCATTGCTGACCGCCATTAACATTTCAATGGCGCTTTGGGAGACATTTTTAATGATTTTTTTCTCGAGGGATTTTTAATGAGCCATTTTCTTTTGTTGGAAATGCAAGAATAAATTATAAACTCAGACAAACATGAATTTGACGTTAATTTACCGCGCTTCGCTATTAGCCCAGGGAAATTAACTTGATTTATGCGTGGTTGGGAGTAATTAGGACTTTAAGATTCAGACAATGGACTACGGCTACGGTAGAAAGTTTAACAGTGATATTAAATGGTGGTGTATTTATACATTCAAATTTCAAGATACATAATCGCACGGACTCGTTTTGTTCTTGAATTCTTGAAGAGATACACTTGTTCAATCTATGGTAGTCGCGAGAGTAACGTTAAGCTTTCCCAAGGCTTCTGTAGTGATTCAGGTTCCGCGTTGTCTTTACAACGTAAAAATGCTTTTTCTACGTTGTCAACAGAGTCACGACGGCATGAAAATTACTCTTGGGACCTTCATTTGCAAAAGCTCTTTGTATATGACATAAAATTCTATTGTTCAAGCACGTTGCCGTAGTCGTAGTCGTTGTGTTTTCTTAGGCCTGGTTTAGACGTCGAAGTTCCGTCGCATTTAATTCGTCGAATTTAATGCGACGATTATGCGACAGAAGTGACACATTTCGGTTTAGACGTCGAATTTAATGTGTCGCATTTAATGTTACGGTTGAAATTTAACGCCAAATAGCTCTAAACATTGGTGTTTCGAGTTTCGAATTACCGCGCGTTGCAATTTGCAGGGCACCCAGCTGTTAAGAGAAACGCCATGTTTTTATCTTCAAGTAAGTATATCAAAAAGCTAAAACACAAAGAAAACCTTCAGAGGCTCTCTGTGTTTCAACATGTGTCGTTGGTCGCCCGTTTGTCGTTGGTGAATGTATAAGCTTTCGCTTAAAGCTCTCGCATTCCTAAAACTCGATTAATGTGTTGCTTTCGGCTAGTTCGACAGTTTTCTTCAGCCGAAAACTCCAATACCTTTTATTGCCAACCAATTGCAACTTCATACTAATTGTTTTCGTCCGTCACAAAACATTCTGGACGATACAAACAAGTATGACATGTTGAAAATGATCTTCGTGGGTATTGAGGGATATTGTAGGATAGAAAAAGTGATTATACTAATTTATGCATTTTATTCGACTGCATTTTATGCGACGTCTAAATCAACGTCGCATTTCCGTCGAATTATGCGACACAGCTCGTCGCATAATTCGACAGCGTCGAATTAAATGCGACGCGTCGAATAAAATCAGTTTAGACGTTGCATTTCCGTCGGATAAAATTGGTCGCATTAAATGCGACGAATTAAATGCGACGGAACTTCGACGTCTAAACCAGGCCTTGAAGTCCCTATTATTAAAAGTAAACAACCGCGGTACATCAAAGAAAACCGAGGTGATCATGAACTAAATGAGATTAGTGTCAAATCCACATGAAATAATGCTTCTCTGGCGGTCGCAAGCTGGAAGACAACACGAATCTTGAAGAACAAAAGAATCAAGTCTATATAATTTCAAAGCCGGCCTCATATCATGGCAAGAAATAATCGACACGCATGCGCCTAACGTGTGCCGAGTCAGCAAAATTTTAACCAGATTTAGTCCGTGAGACTCATAAGGCTTACATCGGGAATATGAAGAAATCGCTACGTATATATTTCAATTTCAATTTCAAAGTAACCTAATCGTTTC
>OZ036015.1:7809308-7839308 GCA_964035015.1 Corallium rubrum
GTCAGATTCACCCGAAGCCAGAACGAGGATTATCGAGGAGTTTCCTGGGGCCGTTGCTGTTGAATCAGAAGGCCAAGGTAAATTAAAATGTTATAAATCTATAGCTAGTAATACGTTACATATAAACTGGTTTTAACAGTATCGTACCATGCTGTTAAACGACTGGAACGCCATGGGTATATATTTAAGGAACATTAGCTCAATCCAACTATTCAAATTGGGATCTTTTAAAAATTGTCACGTACCAGCGCGCGGGAAACATCATTTGAGCGCCACCTTGTGATCATTGTTTAGTAAGTGCTATAGCTTTTAGTTCTTTATTTATTGTTTTGAAAGTCTATTTCTGTTGTTTTATTTCTTTATTATTATTATTGTTATTGTTATTGTTATAGTTATTGTTATTGTTATTGTTATGGTTATTGTTATTGTTATTGTTATTGTTATTGTTATTGTTATTGTTATTGTTATTGTTATTGTTATTGTTGTTGTTGTTGTTGTTGTTGTTGTTGTTGTTGTTGCTGTTGTTGTTGTTGTTGTTGTTGTTGTTATTATTATTATTAGGAATGGGTTAGTTACCAAACCTGAAGTAACCTCAGTTAATTCAAGATCACAGAGTTGCCTAAGAAAGCTGAGATACTGAGTTCGTAATATCACAGAGGTCATCTAAAAACACTTCAGTCGCAATGATAAATCCTTTATCACATTCGTGACTATCGATTAACCCTTATTTTCCCAACCATAAATCAAGTTAATTGCCCCAGGCTAATATGTAATCGACGGAGGACTTTACCGGGATTTCAAAGTCCGAGTGCTTTTTGAAAAGGCGATCCTTTTTAATGCACGAGGGCTTTGTAATCCCGGTAAATTCCGACGTCGAATATTTTAACTGACTTCTCAAACTCAAAACTCCGAAGATACCTCTGAAACGTAATATAATTTGCCTTATTTCAAAGTCCCAAGACTTTGAAAACCTATTTTGCATTACTTCAAAGTACTAGTGCTTTTCCTCTAATTTCAAAGCACTGATTAAACGTTATTTTTTTTTGTTTTTGGTTCATGAATTGTTAATGAGTTTGAGAAATATTAGATCAACCAACTAGTGGTCTATTACAAATTCGGCATTCTGATTGGCTGAGCTACTAGTGGTCTATTGGTGATAGACCACTGGTAGCGTTATCCAATGACAAACTTTCTTATAACTGGAATATTCCTATCCTAACCAATCAGAAGCCACGACATATTCACGCTGCAACCAAAACGTGGAAACTAGGCCAAACATGGCGTCCGCTAAACATTTTATACGAGTGATGAAATTATGAAAACATTGGCCCGAAAGTAATGGAAAATTGTTCAGTTTGACATTTTCGAATAAGAAAATGAATTCACTTACAGTATGCCTATGGAACTACTCTACATTTTGAATGGGGAGACTTCGGTCTGCAAACAAAAAGGTAAAACTATCTGAAAATTTGGAACAATGTTTGATAAGACTTATTTACATTAAAGAAAAGTTGTTTATGATCCGTCCTCGTTTTCTAGACTCTCAGCTCACAGAAAACTCGGTTTCGTTGTCTAATTGTTAATTAGCTCGGGGCGTTTACTTGATTTATGCGTGGTTGGGAGTAATTATCTCTAACTATATGTTATCGAGCACTCTTTGCGTTTCGTAGACCAAAACCCACACGTATATATATATATATATATATATATATATATTTCTAAAACTCATTAATAATTCATGAGGAAAATTCAAAAGAAATTAATGTTTAATCAATGTCTGTTTACCCCGGTACAGAACTGATATCAGTGTCTGTAAATGTGATACAGAACTGTTTAATAAAACATCAGTTCTGTATCACATGTACAGACACTGATCATATCAGTTCTGTAGCAAGTGTACAGACACTTCGCATTCAACGATCTTGAGTGAGGTACGCTGGTAGCGTCCTCATACAAGATGAAGATGCAAACATTTGTTGCCCAACACTGAACATTTGTTGAATAACAAATGATGATCAGTATGGCCATTTATGCCACGTCACGTAGAATAGAAAATGTGGGACTAATATTAAATTAAAGCGCATGCTCGTATCACTAATTTAATATTCGTAGCCTACTAAACCTTACCTCGAAGGTTTATCAGCTGTTAACATGATTTATTTTTGTTTAGTTACCTTAATAGGCGTTTTAGAAGTCATTTACAGAATTCGTGTCCGTTCTGTATCGGGATACAGGCACTCGGCTTCGCCTCGTGTCTGTATACCCCGATACAGAACGGCCACTCATTCTGTAAATAGTACATATATATATATATATATATATATATATATATATATATATATATATATATATATATATATAGTTCAATCTACAGACACGTGTTTCGCTGTACTACAGCTCATCAGTGTAGCTTGGAACAATCTGAATGAATTTCATCAATTACTTATATACACATGCGATCGTCCGTGACAACCGTATGTGGGACAGCATCGGTGAAGTACATTCAGATAGCGTGAAGTGCGCATGGGCCCAGAGTCCTCAAACTTCCACAAGGGTAGTGAGCGTTGCATTATCGCTAATAGGTACCCACGGCAACTTCACAGAGTGCTCAACAACACCGAAGTGAAGGAGCGTACATAGTATATATATATATATATATATATATATTAAAAGAATTGTAATGAGGTTTTGATTATCTGTTTTTAGAAGAAGTATTATAAGTATTTATAAGAAGTATTTTGGTGTTTGCTATATTATTTGTTTTGCAAGATACAAACCTATACCTGGTCACTTTGACCTTGCATATTTGGACACAATCCAAATAGTGTAATAAAAGTAGCGTGCTGCGTAGGCAGTGTAGAAACAACAATCGAAATATAGTAAGGTTAGATATACTGCCGAAGCAGAGAACGTACGAGTCTACGTTCTCTGTTTCGGCAGTATATCTAAGCTTACTATATTTCGATATTTGGACACACCTTATTCCTAAACACTAGTTAAAATAGTGACTGAACTGAAGTCTAATCTCAAGTTGATATATCTTTTTCTAGGACTTTACGCTGCAGCTTACAATTCTGAGATAGAATGGGCGGTAATCAAAGGAATTTCCCATTATGTTGATGTTAGTAAATCTGAAACAGAAAAGTGGAAACCTTTTGCTTGTGTCATGGCGGCCTCCATTGTTGAGCATATTTTTAACGAGCCCGATGTGCTGAAGGGTTGGTCTCACTATAACGGAAAGAAAGGAACGAAAGGAGGTAATTAAATATTATACACTTAATGTCTGCTCGCGAGGGAAACAGTTTTGTTTCCCCGAGAGTCTACATTTTCCCGAGACGAAGGAGGGAAACATGGAGACTCATGGGAAAACAAAACTAACTGTTTCCCGGGGGATCAGAAATTAAGTGCTTTCTTATATAGCTTGAGGTTGGGCCTGCGCTACAATAGACGAATTGAATTCAGACGAATTTAATTCGAATTAACTTCGTCGGTAATGCGACGTAAATGCGACGTCAAGTTAAACGTCGAATTTCAGTCGAATTTAATGGTTTTTACTTGGACCCGTGGAGCCTGAAAACAATTTCTTGAAAACATGGTGGCGAATTGTCGCAGATAGAAGAGAAACATTTAATTCGACGTGACGAGAATTCGTCGTGTAACTTGAGCACGCATTATCGTCGCATTCTCCGTCTGACTCAGACGAATTTAATTGTGAGTCGAATTTAATCGAGTTATGCGTCGCAGTTTCATCGAATAAAATTCAAACAATTAAATTCGTCGATTGTGCGAAGTTCAGCGCAGGCCTAAATTTCGCTGAATAATTTCCACGTTTATCAAGGGAAAGTAAACAAAAGACAAACGCTAAGACTTACCGAAACATTTCGCCTGGCTCCGTAATTTCACTTCAACCAAACAAATATGAGTCTCAGAACAAAAGAACAGCAGTACATTTCTCCAGTTAGCCTAATCTTCACACATGCTTTGAAGACCAAAAAATATTCCTTTTTTTACCAAACAAGTTTTTGTTTAGATACCGTGAAGAGTTCTGGCGAGCAGAAATTGCAATATTGTTGACCGACTGGGCAATAAGTTCTCAATTGTTGCCCGCTCGGTCTATTGAAATTTAGCTAAGGTCATGTGATTACAAACCAACCAATGACAGTCATCGTTTTATCCAGTGAAACTCTAGCTATATAACAATGATGATTACCCATTGCTTAAGGGCTGTTTACATGGAAGGCGGAGCGGCACGTTCGCCGGGGCGTTAAGCGGGACCGCATCGCTACTGTATTTTCCTTTTATTTATCTCATTTCGTTTATATGAAGAACGTGTTTGCTGGGACGTTTTTGTCCCGTCCCGCCTAACCAGGATTTTCTCAACCGGGATCCTAGCTTGAGAGGAACAATGTTTGCTATATAAATGCTCTGTCCCGCCTAACCAGGATTTTCTCAACCGGGATCCTGGCTTGAGAGGGACAATGTTTGCCATATAAATGCTCTGTCCCGCCTAATCTAGAATTTATTTTGGTTCTTTAGATGTTTATTTGATACAAATGCGTGATAACGGCTAGTAGGAGGACAGCATGCAGCTCTTTATAATAGATTGTAATTACTTTGCTTTAAATTTGGTGCTGATATACCCCATAGACACAAGCGAATTCATTTTCTTATTCGAAAATGTCAAACTGAACAATTTTCCATTACTTTCGGGCCAATATTTTCATGCTTTCATCACTCGTATATAAATTTTAGCGGACGCCATGTTTGGCCTAGTTTCCAGGTTTTACTCGCAGCGTGAATATGCCGTGGCTTCTGATTGGTCAGAATAGGAGTATTCCAGGTATAAGAAGGTTTATTATTGGATAATGCTACTGTGGTCTATCACCAATAGACCACTAGTAGCTTAGCCAATCAGAAAGCTGGATTTGTAATAGACCACTAGTTGGTTGATACTATATATATTTATAACATAGCTTTGATATAGCAACGTTTTTGATTGGCTGTCGTGCGTGCTCCATAACTCGATGGAGCACGGCAAAAAGGCGCGGGGAAAAATTTCAAAACAAAACTGAGTTTTAAATTGACTTTTTATGACCTTTTATATATATTATCAAAATACCAAGTCATTTAATTTTATTGAGTAATAAAGAACTGCGTCTGGGTAACCGGGTTTAAACTGTCCTTTTGGTTGGATTTTAGTGAACAAAAAAGACTTGGCTACGAAAGTAGAAAAACACAACAACCAAAACGATTCGCCGGCTTGTGAAAGGATTTAATGCTATGTTATATAAGAAATGGCTCACGGTTTAGTGTGCTTCATCGAGTTATGGATGCACTTGGGAAATTGGGAGCAACGAAGAAATCGCAAGAGTTGGTCGAGGCGTAGCTGAGACCAACTCTAGATTTTTGAGTGCTCTCCAAATTTCATCTTGTACATCTTGTACACTTGTATCTTGCTAAAGGGACTTGCCCCGAAACGTTGAAAATAAAAGTTATTTTGCTTGAATTACATCTATGTTGAACTGTAGAGGAAGGAGGTCAATAAAAGATTGTCTGATTATCGAATTAAAAAATGGATATTCCTTAATTTTTAGATCATAAAGGAGAAAAACGAAGACAAGATGAAAGAGATTCTAGTTATTCTAGTACATATGGCGAATCAAAGAGAAGAAAAGGTGAGCACGAAGGAAAACGACGACATGAAAGCGAGGGATCAGATGAATCTGAAGAATCAAAAAGGCAGAAAAGACCGTGAATGAATGAGATGGAATGACGAAGAGTTGTTGAACTCTGCTTCATTCCATCTCATTCATTCATTCGCGGAAGAAGCGTGAAGAGCGATAAGAAAGGAGAGGAACAAGTGAGTGTCTGTTGAACAACGTTGGGTGATACATAAAAATTATTTCATGTAAATTATATATTAAACACAATCTATATATTTTTTTAGATTTAGTTCTCATGTGCGAACTAAAAGATCAATAATGTATTTTGGTTATATGGCCTGGGGGATTATACATTCCAAGATTAAAGTAAGTAATGTTTGATGTATGGTGACACAGCGACAGAATGTGGTTGACTTTTAAAGTTGATCTTAGAAATAGAAATAGAGAGAAAAGAATGACAATGGGCACGAGGAAGAAGAGGAGGGAGGAGATGGGGAAAGAGGAAGAGAACAATAAAAAGGCGAAACAGAAAAGGTCAAAGAAAAAGACAAGAGGAAAGAGAAAAGAGAGGGAGGAGGACAAAAAAGAAGACAATTGGGTAGAAGGAAAACGTGGAAGAAGGAAGAGGAGGAAGAGGAGGAGAACGAGAAGGAAGAGGAGGGGGAGAAGGAAGAGGAGGAGAGGGAGAAGGAGGAGAAGGAAGAGGAGGAGGGCGAGAAGGAAGAGGAGGGGGAGAAGGAAGAGGAGGAGAGGGAGGAGGAGAAGGAAGAGGAGGAGAGGGAGAAGGAAGAGGAGGAGAGGGAGAAGGAAGAGGAGAGGGAGAAGGAAGAGGGGAGGGAGAAGGAAGAGGGGAGGGAGAAGGAGGAGAAGGAAGAGGAGGAGAGCGAGAAGGAAGAGGAGGGGGAGAAGGAAGAGGAGGAGAGGGAGAAGGAGGAGAAGGAAGAGGAGGAGGGCGAGAAGGAAGAGGAGGGGGAGAACGAAGAGGAGGAGAGGGAAAAGGAAGAGGAGGAGAGGGAGGAGGAGAAGGAAGAGGAGGAGAGCGAGAAGGAAGAGGGGAGGGAAAAGGAAGAGGAGGAGAGGCAGAAGGAAGGGCAGGATGAGAAAGGAGGGGGAGAAGGAAGAGGAGCAAGAAAGAAGAGGAGGAGGGGGAGAAGGAAGAGAAGGAGGGAGAGAGGGAAGAGGGGGAGGAGGAAGGGGGGAGGAAAAGCAGGAGGAGAAGATGACGAGAAAGAAAAAAAGGAGGGGGAGGGAAGAAGAAGAATTATAATGAGGAGGAAGAGGAGCAAGAAAAACAAGAAAGAGGCGAAGGAGAAGAAAGTCAAGAGAGGAAAATAAAGAAGGGATAGGAGAGAAAATGTGGAGAAGTAGTAAGAGAGCGTAAGAAAAGAGGAAACAAAAAGGAGAGGAAGAAGGAAAATGGAAAGATGGAGGAACTAGAATAAGCAGGTAGAAGTAAAGAAAAAGGAGGAAATTAGGAAAACAAAAAGAAAGGAAAAAGATGAAATGGCAAAAGTTAGGAATGACTGGATTCTGATACCGCTCTTAAAATTGAAATAAAAAGAGAAGCAACAAGGCAGTTCTTTCCAGCAGAATATTGACCAACATTAACCACAGTTCCTTCTCATTTCATTCAAGAAAGAGTTCGTCCACAGTACGTCCAAACCATTGGAGATTGGTAACCTTAGACTTCACAAAGCAGCGTTGGAGTCCAGAAGCACGAAACAGAAGCAGCAAAGCAGTTCTTTCCAGCAGAATATCGAGCAAAGAGTATAACCACAGTTCCTTATCATGGCATTTAAAGAAGAGTTCGTCCACAGCACTTCCAGACCATTGAAAATTGGCAACCTAAGACTTCACAAAGCAGCGTTGGAGTCTTTGGAAACCATAGACATGTAAATATTTCATCGAGACACATAAATTGTCGCTTGTTTTAACAGAAGTAATATTCTGACAATGAATTTGAGAAATAGATTAGTTTAGAAATAGTTATTAGCGAACCTTAACTTTTTTTATAAGATTTATATTAAAGAAGGATGGAATAATGTTCAATCACATTTGTGAGTTTTTCAATTTGATATTTAAGCTAGCCACTAGTGGTGCAAATGTTTTTTACAAGCCGTCAGATTCTTCAATTATTTTTTATCAACAGAGAGCGACTTGAATGGTATAAAGACATTGCTGTAATTTGATTGGCTTCCTGAGCGGGCGTTGTGTTTTTGTTGTGTTTTTTTATATTTCAAGGGAATTGGCAAAATAATTAATTACAGAGCCATCATCAGCAGGTTCTTTCGTGTTCAAATGACGTCAAACGTGCCTTTATAAGAGTACACGGAGCTTTATGTTTTATTAATTTATTATTGAGTCGGTTTTCTTTGATGTACCGCGGACTGTATATAGCATACAGCCCTTGAATACTAATTAGATAAGAAATGAAGAAAAAAACTAGGAAAATCTTTGTCCAAGGTAGAAAAAAAGACAAAACTTTGTTGGAAAACCTCCTCAATAATAAATTAAGTCAGATAAATCCCTCAAACGTCGGGCTGTATGCGATATACAGCCCTCGGACTCTTCGCGTCCTCGGGGCTGTATATAGCATACAGCCCTCGTTCTCGGGCTTTATCTCTTACTTTGTTAAATAAAGCAGCGAGGCCAAGACCACAACCTGTTTCATCTTTTACGTACTAGGTCTACCTCGATCGCCGGCGTGTGCAGTTGTATACTGTCACTGGTCACTTGCAAAGCTATTCAAAGAAGTAAACAACTGAGAAACAGTGAAATGTCTTTCAAATATAAAAAAACATCGATAAAATGGCGATAAAAGCTTCGTTCAAAAGAGACAACCACTTATCATCTGGAGACAACTCGGCCAAACCTCGGTTTCGCAATTATTAAACATGACTGTTCTCTGACGTTCTTCACTCCTTCAGTTTAAAGTTTCCAAATATTTCCCTGATTCGCAGACAGTCCGACTTGACTACTCTGACATCTTTGTTTCAAAATCCCAGCGCGTCAGAAAAGGGCGGGAAATAGACTTGCGTGTTGTTGTTATGACAACAAAATAGACCGAGCAAAAGTACTAGGACCGTGTTGTGGCCACTGAGCTATATATATAACTGGACTGCGTGCTCCTATTACCTTTGAGTTAGGAAAAGTGTCCCCATTTTCGCTTTCAAAATGGCGGCATTTATGGGTCCTTTTACTAATGGTGAAGGCCGCTGACCGATACCAAAGAACCGCAAGCATCTCTAAGGGACCGTTCATTATTTATCGGGGGGGGGGGGGGGGGATGGGTGAGAAAATGGGGGGACCTGAAATTTTGGCTACTCCTTTTGGGGGGACCCTGAAATAATTTATAAATTCTTAAGGCGGGGCATGAAGTTTTTGTATTAACTGAACAAGGATAAGAGTCTTTGATGATCAACATTATTATACAAACAAACATTTCTTATTGGGAAAAGTCATTCAGAAAAGCCTTTAATTGGAATTATTTTGTGGTGTTTTGTAAAATGTAAAGTAAAAGTAAAGCATAAGGCTCAGGTATTTAGATCCTGGTTGTGTCTTACCATATATCCTTGGTGTATTGTACGTGTTGGTGAATAGTAGTGGAGAATGGTTTATAATTTGAGGTTGAAGGTGTTAGGGTAATATGTTGATTGAGATTTACCCTTTCTTGTCCGAATTGGTCTTTAGTATTTTATTCTGGCTAACGCCAGACGATTTTATTCACCTCTGGGGAAGCCCCCGGACAGGAATGAGTTAAGGAGAAGGTTGTTAAGGTGACAATTGGTTTAATGTGTGGGTCGGGTGGGAATTAAGGTTGGGGGGTTAAGGTTATATTTAGGGTTAAGGTTAGGTTTAGGGTTAAGGTTAGGTTTAGGGTTAATGTGGTTGAATTTTTAGGTTTTATAGGTAGGGTGGGTGGGATTAGTTTTAAGATTAATGTCAGAATTTGAAGGAGGGGGCACTGAAATTATGTCAAATAAAAACAGGGTGGCTACCAAATTTTTGAAATTTGCTTGGGGGGTACCTGAAAAAAAAAGAAAGTTTGGCAATTTCTCACCCACCCCCCTCCCCCGGATAAATAAAGAACGGTCCCTTACAACTTAAAAATGGCCGTAACGAGAATACCCAGCGGTATTGCAACATTTTGATTTGAGAATTGGTGTAATCAGTAATAAAATGGAATGTGCGATTCCTCTATTTTAAAAGACATAGTCAATCGAGATATGGTCGGGAAACTCGGCAAACTTCAAAGCGCCTATAATGAGCTGTGATTTTATGTTGAACCGTACTTTACACCGTGCACATTCTTTGTTTTAGGTTTATTAATATTTAAATAGCACGGTTGAGTAATTGAACTGAAACGTTGCTATTGGACAATTCGTTCATCGTACTAAAATACAATGTGTTCAATGACCGTGCACCGTGCACAAAAATGCATAAAGGCGAACAAAAAGATAGACCAAGACTTTAGTTGAGTTTCCAGACCATATCTCGATTGACTATGATAAAGATTAAAGAATGCGAGCTCCAGCAGGATTCATGATAGATAAAGATGAACATTTTCCGCTAGTCCTCTCGCTCGATCCCTATTCTGTGACGTCACCAAACTAAATTCGAGAGAAAAGAGGACTAGGAACTAGTTGAAAACCAGCTTTTTATTTTGAATATTTAGCTTGATTTTTTAATATACATCAGGTAGTTCTGTTACAGGCCACACTTTTCCTCTTTTGCTTACCTTCGTGTTGGTGCATCAACAGGGAAAATATCCTCCATATCGCTTCCATCAGACGCTGAGCCATGAACTAAATTCTCGACTTGATCCTCGACTTGATCCGCCATTACGGCCATGAACTACCCGTAATTTGCTAACCCCCCGGTCCCATACTATCGTTCCCAGTCTCTTTCTAATTGTCCAGCATTATTTTACATTTGGCGAGCGCCGCCATATTTTTACATTTGGCTCGAGCAAATAATCTCTGGATTATTTAACGAAATTCCATGGTTTACTAAACCATCCCGGGATTATTTATAAACAATCCAATGATTATTTAACAAATAATCCAAGGTTTACTAAACCATCCCGGGATTATTTATAAACAATCCAATGATTATTTAACAAATAATCCAAGATTTGCTAAACCATCTATAGATTATTTATAAACAATCCATGGATTATTTAATAAATAATACTTTTGTGTTAAACAATCCATGGATTGTTTGTAAACCATCCATAGATTATTTATAAATAATCTATGGATTGTTTAACTAAAATAAAAACATGGTTTGCAAAAAACGGATTATATAGCTAAATAATGGGAAAACAGACACATTTTTTACCTAAATAATTTTTTTACATTTGGCGCCCCATAGCTGCTCGTTTAAATTTGCTTGCCTCTGCTGCTCACTTCCTTGGTGCAAGATGGTCAAATGCTTCTACACGGTTTCGTCTCAAATGGCTCCTAAATGGAATGCCCTTAGAACTTCCTTTGATAAGTAATGTTCAATTTTTTTATGTGTTAAGTTTTATGTTGAAAACTTTATAATTGACTCGCATCGTTTTATTATCTTCACTCTTAGATACCATTTCGTCTGCCGCTCTTTATTTTTTATATTTATCAATGTAGTGGCCGGCAATTGTCTTTAACCAAATAATAATATTGTTTAAAGCGCACATGAAACGAAAATTAAGTTTGTCTTATTTAAAAGAACACTTAAAATGATAGAGTAACATCTTTTGCAGTTTTTCGTTTCCTTGCTTCGTTCTTGAGATATTTCAGTTTGTTTGAAATGTAAATTAAACAACTTGACGTCACATGTGTATGATGAGTTATCAGAGAAGGTTATATATCTTTGCTATTATCAAACCAAACTTAATTCGAAGGAAGTATGTGCGTGTGTTTCTTTCACAACGCCAAACATGTAGAATTTTGATTAGCAAAGATATATAACCTTCTCTGATAACTCATTATGCACATGTGACGTCAAGTTGTTTAATTTACATTTCAAACAAACTGAAATATCTCAAGAACGAAGCAAGGAAACGCAAAACTGCAAAAGATGTTACTCTATCATTTTAAGTGCTCTTTCAAATAAGACAAACATAATTTTCGTTTCATGTGCGCTTTAATTAAAAAACTGTAAATATATTACACTAACTATACATATTCCGTTTTAAAAGTGTGCCTTCATTTTTAATGAATTTTTAGTTGTTACAATAATAATTATTATTTATAATTTAAAACCGTGAAGATTTTACACTGACTTTACATATTCAATTTAAATTTTACTGCCTTAACTTTTAATGAATTTTTATTTGTTACAATAATTATTATTATTATTATTATTATTATTGATCATTTAAAACTGTGAAGGTTTTACGTTTTACAGGTGTTGCTAAATGGACCTTTTCACCAATAGCGGCGCCATCTTGAATTCGCAATGCATTGTGGTCTATCCAGGGTTCTGTAATCATTGTAATCAACTTGGCACGTGCACGAGAAAACAAGCCAGAAATTTCTTCTGTTCTTGTTATATTATTTAAGATTTTAAATAATAAGCTCAATTAAAAAGGTGATTGCTTAGTGTTGAGACACAATGCGGTATTTTTTTCTTGATAAACAGTTTCATGGCAACAATTTCTAGATATGATCGTTGTCATTGGTAAAAGGAATAATTCTTGTACGTATAAGGATACATTTGTCATGAATCTATCCTTACACGTCAGAGAATTGTTGCTTTTACCAATATGACAATTATTATATTTAGATATTGTTGCCACGAAAGTATTTATAAAGAAAAAATTACCGCATTGTGTCTCAACACTACGTAATAGCCTTTTAATGGAGCTTGCTACCCTGGATAGACCACAATGCATTGCGAATTTAAGATGGCGCTGCTATTGGTGAAAAGGTCTATTATTATTATTATTATTATTATTATTATTATTATTATTATTATTATTATTATTATTATTATTATTATTATTATTATTATTACAATATGTTTAGATTAAAGATTAAATTTTGAAAAGTTTAAATTTTCTTGTCTTTTTGAGCTACGCACTTGATTGGCTGCTAGGAACCAATCAAATGCAGAGTTCAAAACGAACTACGAAATTCCCAACGAACCAACCTCGTCCCCAGGGCATTTTGCCTCCACGTTGGGAGGTCGGCGAAAATGGCCTGGCATCGGCTGGTCACGTGACACCCAGAATTTTGGGGTGTTTTGGCAAGAAAATTTATGCGGTCTTTGTGTTTCGTTTTTGTATAATACGTATACATGAATAAGAAATAAGAAATATTTAACGCTCTGCCGAATCACTCATGTGAACCTTTATCATAAATGTAACTGGCTAGCATTATTCATCATGATACTCCCCACGATTATCCAGGATACATTTAAATGTCGGGAAGAAACATATATCTAATGTTCTTGACTTTAACCAAAGCTATCGTTACAATTCTTTGGATGAACTTCGCAGAGTGGATTTATTGCAATTCATATTTTGATGAATAAATTACACTGTATCTGAATTAAATAAGTTTTTAAACCGGCCAATCCGATTATAGAATCGACCAGCCGATGCCAGGGCCATTTTCGCCGACCTCCCAACGTGGAGGCAAAATGCCCTGGGGACGAGGTTGGGAACCAATCAAATGCAGAGTTCAAAACGAACTACGAAATTCCCAACGAACTTCCGAAGATTTTGGTAAACGTGAGTTGCAACTGTAAAAACTATTTTCACCGGACTAGCCATGAACAAGAATTTTGTCAAGGTGCAATAGTACGTTCTATATATAAAAAAATAAAACTAAAATTATATCATTTGGTATAAACAGCAAAAAAAATATGCGCAAACATTTTGGTTAGCTGGAATATACAAATAAACAAAAGAAAAAAGAAGATGAGCAATTGAATGAACAGAAGTTTTAAGCGCAAATGGCCCTGTTTACATGGATTACCCTAGTTCATTGTCTTTCCGTGTTTCCTTTACATGAGTGCTAGGGTGACCCTGGGGGAAGGGTTACCCTATCAGCTTGCTAGGTACAACCCTGGTGGTAGGGCCGGCTATCGTTTTGTTTACATAAGCCATGTAAACGCGTTTGCTAGGGTGACCCTGGCAGCTGGGTTATGTTTCAATGAGAAAAAAACGCGTACCGGACAAAATGAAGTCTATCGAAGATATCAAGCAAATGACGCGAACAATAACATGTAAGCCGAAAATATAGTGAAAACGTCACACAGAAGTAAGGTGGCCCTACTGAAAGAGTAACCCTACTACAAGGGTAGAACACCTTCTGAAGTGAGTCAAAAGATAGCCTCTAGGAGTAGGGTGCTACTCCATGTAAACAAGGGCTATCCTTTGACTCACTTCAGGTAACCTTCTAGAAGGGTCACCCTACTCCATGTAAACAAGGGCTATCTTTTTGATTCGTTTCAAGAAGGGTCACCCTACCTCCATGTAAACAGGGTATTAGAACGTGCGTTGTACAAAGCGGCGGCGGCAGCGTCGTTACTGTTGTTGTTGTTGTTGTCCTTGTCGTTATCGTTGTTGTTGTCCTTGTCGTTGTTGTTGTTGTTGTCCTTGTCGTTGTTGTTGTTGTTGTTGTTGTTGTTGTTGTTGTTGTTGTTGTCCTTGTCGTTGTTGTTGTTGTTGTTGTTGTTATTGTTGTTGTTGTTGTTGTTGTTGTTGTTGTTGTTGTTGTTGTTGTTGTCCTTGTCGTTATTGTTGTTGTTGTTGTTATTGTTATTGTCATTGTCATTGTCATTGTCATTGATATTGTTATTGTTATTGTTATTGATTGTTATTGTTATTGATTGTTATTGTTATTGATTGTTATTGTTATTGTTATTATTATTATTATATGGAACCATAGGAAGGCACCGATTAAAATCACGCGCTGTGTGTGGTTGCGGGCATTGTGAAAATCGGAAACAAACAAAAAATCCTAATAAGAAACTTTTGTTGCCGAAAAACGGCGAAAATAAATGAAATAAATGACGATGAACATTACAAAAGTAAATTCTAGTATCCAGACGAGAAAGAAACAGAAGAAAATAACGCTAGTTCGGTGTTTTGACCAACGTTAAAGGAAGCGAAGACCAAGAAATACAAGATTGATTTTGAAATAAAAAGTGCCATATAATAAACTACTTAATAACCTCGACCGTTCGGTCTTCACAGTAAAATATTAAACCTCGGTCTTGAGCGTATTACCCTCGCTATCGCTCGGTCAATACAGCAAGACCTCGGTTTAATATTTTACCGTAAAGACCTCACTCTCGGTTATTAAGTACTACTTAATCTTACCTTAAAGCATTTTGAATCTTTTTAATTCTCAAAGGGAACACTTTCCATGGCCAAGATAATGCGAAAACAGCCATCATTCTGTTTGTCCTTGGGCACTGCTACAAGAGCATCTTCATTCACAATTTCACTCTTTTCTCCTTCCTCGATCACATTCAGAAGATTATCTAATCTTTTTTCACACGACTCCAGTTCCAGAAGGCAATTTTCATTAAACGATAACAAAGCTTTTTCGTTCGACTCCTTGAAACTGACATAATGCGGTTTCTCTTTGTGGTTTATTTTCACCTTTTTGGGAGCAACTTTTGATTTGTTTGCGGATTTCTTTTTGAAAGTTGTTTGTAGTTTTCCCACGACGTAGTCCAGTACTTCATATTCGTTTTCCACATCCTTCTCTTCGTCTTGAACTTCAGCGTATGAGTCGTTAATGATAGCTAGGAACATGTTCATCAGAATAAAAACATTCATACCAACAAACCCGAAGAAATAAATTGCTCCTAGAAGAGGATTAACCATCACCAAGGCTTCGAAATCAAAGTCTCCCAAAGTCATGCTGAATTGAGTCACCATTGTCATGGTGAACGTGCTGTAGTCTTCGAGTTCTGCGCCAAATATTGTAAACGCGAACATACCAAATGCCATGAAACCCATAAAGAAAGGAAGACAAAAGCTTAAGACTGGTGAACTGATTCGTGCCAACGTTTTGCCAATGACCAGGAAGTTTTTGTTGAATCGTAAAAGACGTAAGAAACGCAAGGTGTAGAAGAACACCAGGACACCCAAGACGGTGCAAAGAGCAGCATCGGCGCTGCCCGCATACTGGAAACCAACGTAATCATTTGGATTTTCACGCAACTGAAGTAAATTGCGATCGACTTCGTAAAGACGGGCCAGGAAGAGAATAATTGTGGCGAATTCAGACAAAACGAGAATTGTCTCGACCCAGTTCCAGAAACCTTTAAAGTAAGCGCAGCGTTGCTTATAGACAAGCTTTCCTTCTCTGAAGAGAAAATAAATCATGAAGAATATGACCATGACATGAGATAAGGTTTGTCCGAACGTCAGGTGGAGGTAGAACCTCGCTGCTTGGTACTGCGCTCTGGTAACAGCTGCAGACGAAGATGGAAATTCTACGAAAAGTGAGACGATCCCAAATAGATTAGTGTTGGCGTTGTAGACGGTGAATTCTACAAACACAGCACGCGTTTGAACGTCGATCCAACCATTAGAGTGAAGATCAGAGATGACAGTGTAGGCAGTGACGGGATCATAGCCAAGGTTAGCCACATAACCACTACCGCTGTACAACGCGATTGAGCCCCAATATGGAAAACCTCGTAAGTCCAATGTAGTCTGGTGACGCCATCTTTCAAGGCAAGACTGAACTTTACCATTAGGTAGAAGAGCTTGATCATTGATTGTGTACGTCTTTGGTTTTTCGCTGCTTAAAAGACGCTTTTTCTTTCGTCGATTTTTTCCAGAACTCGCCGGCGTGATGGGGTCAAGCGCTCTTTTTTGTCGAACGTTTATTTTGGTCTGACTTCCTCCTCCCATCAGCTCTAACCATTCTTTCTCGGTCCCAGGCTTTTGCACATCTCTACGTTTTCTCGCGCTACCACTGACCAATGGTTGCCAAGCAACATCAAATGTTCTTTTTTCTTCATTTATGAGAGAGTAAGAACTGTAGCAATGAGGGATGGTGTCTTTGAAATACTTTCCAACCGCGCAAGAATCTATTAAAAAACAAATTAAGATTAAAAATTAATTAAGATTTGTATAGATATATTAAAACTTCTTTGGTTTTAAAGTGCATATACCCCCACATTTTTTATCATCTAAATACGTTCTACCTTTGGCAAATAGTTGAACAACGAAATATTTGTTAGATTGGAGCAACCTTTATTGCTTTAATAGAGATTTTTGTTTTCAAAATGGTAATGAGATGTCGCCAAAGTAGTCATGATTATCTATACAATATGTATTTGCAGGAGTGACATGACCCAATTCTTCCATTAATGCATGGTGTGTTTGAACAACATGTTCCATATTGTATGAGTTTTTCCATAAAAATTCTCAGGTAGTTTATCTTGTCAAAAAGAGAAAGAAAGCCAAATGCCTACATGGACGTCATCTCAATGCGAATCGCCAAAAAACATTGAAGAATAGCTCCAATCCAAAAAATATTTCACTGAACAACTGTTTGCTCTATGTAAAACGTATTCAGACGATAAAAAATTTGGCTTTGGCTTTATATGCACATTAAATCATTGCATTTGAAATACCAAGGCGAAACTTTTATAATGTATAATAATAGCAGCAAAATTGTTACTAAGACCCCGTTTACACGATGCCAGTAGAATTTGAAAACGGAACAAAATCATGCCGGTGCGTGAATACAGGCCAAAAAGTCTTGCGTTTACACGATGCCAGTAGAATTTGAAAACGGAACAAAATCATGCCGGTGTGTAAATACAGGCCAAAAAGTCTTGCGTTCACACGATGCCGGTACAGTTTGAAAACGGAACAAAATCATGCTGGTGTGTAAATACAGGCCAAAAGTCTTGCGTTTACATGGTGCCGGTATAATATAATGACGGATTAGCATGTGACTATTCTCTTCCAATGAGAATTGAGAAGACTTTGTGAATACTGATGACCCGAATACTGTGATCGTATATATCGTGATTACCGTCACCAAACTGTTACGGCACGGGCGTTTACACGATACCAGTTAGTGTTCCGTTTTCATTTCATGCCGTCAAGGAACCTGTCTTCAGGTCAGAATTGTAGCTATTGATATACCAGGCGGAAAGCGTAGTCTAGTCAAGAAGATAATTGCCCAGCAAATAATTTTCAAAAAAGCCATAACGATAAGGTTTGGAAAAACATAATTTAATTAACTAACGTTTCGTCACTATTCAAGTAACATCTTCAGAGTGATAAATATTTACACGATTTCGACTAATATACTTAACTGATACAAAAATAGATGTGATGAAATAAGAGAAGGAAAAGGGAGTGGTAGAGAGGTGAAGAATCAGTGATAGAGATTAAAATAGTGTTAAAGGAAAGGAACGGATATTGTTATTGAGAGTAGGGTTGACTTGAGAGATGAATAAACTTTCTTTGATGAGAACATCAAGTTGGGAATTTCCCGAAGCTAAAATACTAAAATCTGAAAAAGATATGGGATGGTCATTATTCCTAGAGTGAGATAAAACGGCTGAAAGTTGAGAAATGGAGAGTGTTCTCCCTGTAAGGGCCGAAATACCTTTATGATCATAAAGGTATTTCGGCCCTTACAGGGAGAACACTCTCCATTTCTCAACTTTCAGCCGTTTTATCTCACTCTAGGAATAATGACCATCCCATATCTTTTTCAGATTTTAGTATTTTAGCTTCGGGAAATTCCCAACTTGATGTTCTCATCAAAGAAAGTTTATTCATCTCTCAAGTCAACCCTACTCTCAATAACAATATCCGTTCCTTTCCTTTAACACTATTTTAATCTCTATCACTGATTCTTCACCTCTCTACCACTCCCTTTTCCTTCTCTTATTTCATCACATCTATTTTTGTATCAGTTAAGTATATTAGTCGAAATCGTGTAAATATTTATCACTCTGAAGATGTTACTTGAATAGTGACGAAACGTTAGTTAATTAAATTATGTTTTTCCAAACCTTATCGTTATGGCTTTTTTGAAAATTATTTGCTGGGCAATTATCTTCTTGACTAGAACCTGTCTTCATTTTGTGCCGTTTTCATGTCATTTTTGTGCCGGTGTCGTGTAAACGCAGGGCCTAAACGGCATGGTTTTGTTCCGTTTTCAAATTGTACCGGCATCGTGTAAACGGGGTGTAAAATATTTGAATGCTTTTATTTACCTTCTTCAATACGAAGTAGTCTAATACGTGGCACTCCCACGAGATAATCCTCCATATTTGCTATGTAACCTTTCTCGATTTTTTTGCCGTTGTACCATTCAGTGGCGTAGAGGCCTGGTACTAGCGTCTCCCTTGCCCACATCCAAAGCGAGTCGCCATCATAAATCTATCAACAATGAAGAATGTTTGATATAACTGAACTATCTTTGGCAGTTTGTAATGTTTTCAGGTTAAAGCGCACATGAAACGAAAATTAAGTTTGTCTTATTTGAAAGAACACTTAAAATGATAGAGTAACATCTTTTGCAGTTTTTCGTTTCCTTGCTTCGTTCTTGAGATATTTTAGTTTGTTTGATATGGAAATTAAACATTCTGACGTCACATGTGCATAATGAGTTATCAGAGAGGGATATATATCTTTGCTATTGTCATATAGCTAGACTTTCACTGGATGCAACGATGATTGTCTTGGTTGGTTGGTGGTCACATGACCTTAGCTAAATTTCAATGTCTACCAAGCGGGCAATAATTGAGAACTTATTGCCTGCTCGGTCAATAAGTTTTCAATTGTTGCCCGCTAAAAATTTGAACTCTTCACGGCATCCTATAAACAAAAGCTTGTTTGGTAAGAAAACAAGAATATTTATAGGGGTTCAAAGCATGTGTGAAGATGGCTGGAGAAAGGTATTGCTGTTCTTTTGTTCATTCTCATGTTTACTCATATTTGTTTGGTTGAAGTGAAATTATGGAGCCAGGCGAAATGTTTTGGTAAGTCTTAGCATTTGTCTTTTGTGTACTTTCCCTTGATAAGCGTCGAAATTATTCAGTGAAACTCAAGCTGTATAACAAAACACTTAATATCTGATCCCTCGGGAAACAGTTAGTTTTGTTTTCCCTCGAGTCTCGATGTTTTCCTCGACTTCGTCTCGGGAAATATCAAGACTCTCGGGAAAACAAAACTAACTGTTTCCCTCGGGAGCAGACATTAAGTGTATATTATCAAACCAAACTTAATTCGAAGGAAGCATGTGCGTGCGTTTCTCTCACAACACCAAACATGGAGAATTTTCAAGTGATTATGTTTGATAATAGCAAAGATATATAACCTTCTCTGATAACTCATTATGCACATGTGACGTCAAGTTGTTTAATTTACATTTCAAACAAACTGAAATATCTCAAGAACGAAGCAAGGAAACGCAAAACTGCAAAAGATGTTACTCTATCATTTTAAGTGTTCTTTCAAATAAGACAAACTTTTTATATAGCCACTTTAAGTCAAGGTTTCGATAATCGCAAAATGAATATAAGAGCCCAGCTCAAAATTTTAAAATGCAATAGCGTTTGGAAACCAATTGTTTAATCCCTTTTTGATCGTTTATAGTTTAAAATTTTAATAACTTCTTATTAACCGAACGCGAGGTCTTTACAGAGAAATATCGGACCGAGGTCTTTTTGGTACAGACCGAGCCCGTAGGGCGAGGTTTGTACACAAAGACCGAGGTCTGATATTTCTCTGTAAAGACCGAGCAAGCGAGGTCAATAAAAAGTTTATTATATGGCATTTTGAAACAACAAACCTTACATTTATACCTTGTCATGATACGTACGTTAGTCAGTTTAGTATGACCTCGAGCGTGTGACATAAACTCATCGTTTTCAATGTTGTTGCTTTTGTTGTCATCGCTTTCGGACTCCTAAGCTCGCTTCCAGATTGCTCTCGTCCCAATCATACATAATTTAGTCCTCAGGTTGTTGAATTCACAAGATTCTTGCGGTTTTCTTTCGTTGTTTAGTTGCAAACAACATGGCTGACAATATCCGTAATCGACCGGTCGATTACGAAAAATAATCGACCGGCACGTGATACTTCTCGGCCAATGAGAACACACGATTTCAACGGAAGTAACTTGTGCCATATAATAAATTATTTTAATCTCCTTTTTACCGGGGTTTTTTCTTGTAATATGAAACTATATTAATGTTATATATAAGTATATTCAATGTAATCTTAAGTCATTCTGAAGATGTTACTGGTTAAGTAGCGAAACGTCAATAAATATATTTTGTTTTTTTTTAAATGGTTTCCAAACGCTATGGTATTGCATTTTAAAATTTTGAGCTGGGCCCTTATATTCATTGTGCGATTACGGTTTCCGCCTGGTAAATCACTTGCGCGAAAACTACGCATCAGATTCTCTTGAAATTTTCAGTGAGTGCTCCTGCCATGCTCCTCTACAATAAAATGCCAGACACTTTAAAAAGGCTCGCCATTCGTAAGGAAAAATTTAAAAGAAATGAATATTTAATCAGGTGTTTGTAAATACTGTTAAAACATTGATTAATAAAACATCAATGTTTTATCAAAGTTATTATCAAAATTAGAAGTAAGTTAAAATATTCGCGTCCCATCTTTATGAGCTCTTGGGGCAATCTCGTACCCAGAGCCTGCGATCCTTTTGGTCAGTACCAAGGAACGGAGACTCTGGGAAACTCCGATGAAAAAGTCCCCAAATCGGGGTCTTTGGTCCCAGTCCTCTGGTTCCCAGTTCCTCATACAAATTTGTAACTGTCATGTTGATGATCGTTCGCTAGTCCGAAGACCAGGGAAATATTGTTTACCGATGAATAAAACCAACATGTTTTACAAAGCTCTCGACAAAGCATTTTGTGTAAGAATGGCCATTCTTTGCTTTTCTCCTAATCGTTGACCGGACGATTTGAGCCGTACGGTTTTATTTGTCCGCGTCGGCCGTGATCGGCTCGGCTCAGCTGCTCAGGTAAGGAATTGTACTTTCTGTTACGAATTTTGGCTAAATTCTATTGACCTTGCATTCTCTAATGTTATTTTTAAAGTTCTGAGACGAAACTGCGAATAAATACGAGACGAATCAGACGACAGATGTTGTTTGGCGACAAAGCGACAATAATAATAGTTTTAACTTGTAAATTATCGGGATTTTCACTGTTTTGAATTATTTCATGTGTTCAATTGTATATTGTGTTTGTCGTTTATAATTATGTGTTACAGAACGTTGATAAATCAATTAAACAGGTTAGCAACGTGCACAGAATTTTAATTTTCACTGTTATTTATTGCTGGGTCGAGATTGATTGAACTAACCAATCAGGTGCCGAGTTTCATCGGAGTTTCCCAGAGCCTCCGTTCCTTGCTACTGACCAAAAGGATCGTAGGCTCTGGGTACGAGATTGCTCTTGGGGCTCACCATTGTAAACTCATTAATAATTCATGAACCAAAAACAAAAGAAATTAATGTGTAATCAGTGCTTCGAAATCGGAGGAAAAGTACTAGTGCTTTGAAATAATGCAAAATAGGTTTTCAAAGTTTTGGGACTTTGAAATAAGGCAAATTATATTACGTTTCAGAGGTATCTTCGGAGTTTGGAGTTTGAGAAGTCAGTTCAAAGGCGATCTACAAAGCCCTCGTGCATTAAAAAGCACTCGGACTTTGAAATCCCGGTAAAGTCCTCCGTCTCGTATTTGAACTATTAGATAAACTCCTAGCGGAGGTAATGAAGTGTTAGTTTAAAAATAAATTACTTACAGCGGCAAGATCAACACCATAAGCATCAACCTCATCAAATGTTTCAAACAATGTCTTGGTCATTAAATAAGTGTTTGGATTGCGATGATAATAAGCGACGTTCAAAAGCATGAGAAGAAATAGGAAGAAAGCAGCAATCTCTTTCAGAATGGCGTTCATTTGAATCTCTTTCAAACGTTTGATCCGAGCTGGGATTAATGTTTTCGGATCAGGAGGACTAAGAGAAACAAAGAAATTAAAAAATATAATTCACACAAGAAATAAATTCTCAACGCAGCTCCAGATAAAGGATTAGAGATAGTTTAACACTACTCTGGTTTACTCTCGACATCTTTATTACCTGTAGATCTTGACCGTGGTTGATTTCTTTCTTCGTTTCTTCTTCGTTGTCTCTGGCGGTGGTTCATATGCTATCACTTGGCTCTTGTCTTCATCACTGTCACAAGGTTTACGTATCAATACAGCAAACACCACAGCCATGACCACAACTTTAACTGGCTGCAGAAGTATTACCGATTGTAAGAAGGCCGTCACCATTGCAATAACCCACTCTGTCGACTTCGTCACCCCCCACTGGATGCTGTAGAGCAGTGTGAAGAATATACAAGCGGCTGAAGTCAGATAACATAGAGCATAAGCGATGTACAAGAACCAGTGTGGCAGTTTGCCTTTTGAACTTTTCTCTTCTTCAGTTTTCTTATCGCCATCTTTTGTCTCTTGTCTAGTATTTGTATTTTCTATTTCTTCAATGCTATTAGCTTCTTTCTCTTTTTCTTTGTCTTCTTTGCTTTCTTTTGGTCGAAGATTGCGGAATATCTGCACCAGTGCAACGTTAACAGGTATAATGATGATACTACTCTCTAAGCCAATGACAAATTGTTTCAAATCGATGACCAATGATCCAATGTGAATGGCAAACGGACTAGGACCGTCTCCTCCCATGTTATAAAACATTGCACTTGTGATCATGGTACAACACAACAGACAAAGACAACAGGAAAGACGTTGGACGCGTGTGAAGTTGCTGTTAGGAGGTCTGGAGAATATAGAGAACCAGAGATGTCCATCTGCCAGTCCTTTCAACGTACGTGCCGTGAACAGTTGATTGAAGCTGGTCAACTCTTGGTCATTTGCCACGGGAAGAACGCGACATACTTTGCCATCTTCAGATTCGACGGCCAACCAGTTATCACAAACAAAATACCATTGTTGGTCAGTTTGAAGATCTTTGATAGATAATCGACTTAAGTACCAGGAGGGTGAGGAACCTAAGAACAAAGACGATATCATAGTTTTAATCATTGTCATCACAGTAGACAAGTAGTAGATGGCAGGAGAAATAATACAGTGAGATCACTTTGTAGAAGAAGTTAAGTCAACGTGCCTCCATTGTTGTGCCATATTTGAACGTATGTGAGCTCTCCAACTGCATTTGGATAAGATACAAGAAACGCATTTTCTTGTCCACGTTCAAAGCAAGGTCTTTGGCGGTCCCACAGCTTGACCGGTATAGTCTCGTCTTGATCTCCGCTCATTTTAAAGAATACCTTGGCACTTGTTCCAGATTGTTGTCTGTTGCCAGTGTACAGAGTAATGATGTAATGATAAGATCCTTGGGGATTGGGCAAGATCGTTGGACCAAGCTAAGAGAGAAACAGAATGAGATGATATGAGGAAATTAGGGTTATTACTGACAGACAGACAGACAGACAGACAGACAGACAGACAGACAGACAGACAGACAGACAGACAGACAGACAGACAGACAGACAGACGGACGGACGGACGGACGGACGGACGGACGGACGGACGGACGGACGGACGGACGGACGGACAGACAGACAGACAGACAGACAGACAGACAGACAGACAGACAAACACGACGGATAAAAAGTAAAAAATTAGTTTTAATTCCATTCTAGACGCACCATTAATAGATCTCTTTTGTCTGCTCTCCTAGCCCAGAGAACTCCAATTATGTACAAACCAAGCACAGTTGATATCAACGCCAGCACTGCAACGTTGTCTTGGAGACTGCCAAAGTTGGAGAACACTGAACTAAAATCGATTGGATTTGGAGCAACAACGAGATCGCTAGCAAATGAGGTAAGATGATTACAGAAACATTGAATACTGTCGCGAGATGTCAGAGGACCGACCTACATAGCAAAACAAAAACAGTACAAGTTGTTGTAACAATAATGGTTGTACATTACAATGTGAATTGTACAAGTTGAGCAATATTGTTAGAATTAGACAGCCCTTGTTATGGGCCTGCAACATTGTGACTTACCCGACATCCATGTCCTGCCCAAGTTTGATTTTCCTCGTCCCAGTAAAGACAACTAGATTCAAACATTGATAGATTATAATTGGGAGTTTGGTTAGGAAAGAAATATTTTCCATCAAATCCTAAGTTGTCAGCAACAAGAACTTTGAGAGGAGATTGAGGAGGAGGAGTAGGTGGGGGAGGAGGGATGATGACACATGAACGACGCATGCGTCGCTTGCCAATGTCGCACGAGAACGATCGTTTACGACGAGAAGAGGACGATGTGGGATCCTCGTCATCGTTGGTTTTAGCACGCAAGCTTTCAACAACTAGAGAATACATTTAAGGGAAAAACTATAAGAAACATATTAAAAAAGAAAGAAGGAAGAAAGAAAGAAGGAGGGAGGGTGGGAGGGAAGGAGGGAAGGAGGGAAGGAACGAAGGAAGGAAGGAAGGAAGGAAGGAAGGAAGGAAGGAAGGAAGGAAGGAAGGAAGGAAGGAAGGAAGGAAGGAAGGAAGGAAGGAAGGAAGGAAGGAAGGAAGGAAGGAAGGAAGGAAGGAGGGAAGGAGGGAAGGAGGGAAGGAGGGAAGGAGGGAAGGAGGGAGGGAAGGTGGGAAGGAGGAAGGAAGGAAGGAAGGAAGGAAGGAAGGAAGGAAGGAAGGAAGGAAGGAAGGAAGGAAGGAAGGAAGGAAGGAAGGAAGGAAGAAAATCGTACATCAACACTGATAGATTAAAAACAGAATTTCGTGTACAAAAAAACTTACCAAAACAATGTTCCCCAGTCTGATTAAAGACTGTATTGGAAATAAATGCAGTATAAGGATGTACTTTACAATGTTTAAAAGGATCAATAACAATAGTCTCATTCTCGGCCAATGTTTCATTATCAGTTTCCTCCGGAGTGCAACTACTGAAGTCTGGTAAAGTGTACATGATGTCATAATCCTTCGTTTTTAAGTTGGGTCTACCTCCTGTTTTCAAGTACAAGCTCAGATTTAAAGTGACGTCATCAGGGTTAATTTCCAAGTTCATCGCCGTCCACTGACTGGAGCGATTGAAGCAATGATACTTGAGCAGTGTTGATACATCTGACGTCGCGTCGTCTGGACCTGGTTTCATGGAGAAAGAGTAAGTCAGAATCTGAGACGGATCTCGAGCTATAGAGAGCGCAATTTCCTTTGTTAGGTTTGATGTTGTAATGTTTTGACTGGAGGAAATATCAAGGCTAATAACATTTGAGCTAACTGTGGCACTTGTGTTGTCCCATGTAAATGGATTATTTGCAAAAGCAGCCATCTAAATGAAGAAAGAA
Source organism: Corallium rubrum (assembly GCA_964035015.1). Taxonomy (NCBI): domain Eukaryota; kingdom Metazoa; phylum Cnidaria; class Anthozoa; order Scleralcyonacea; family Coralliidae; genus Corallium; species Corallium rubrum. Next base: position 7,835,320 of record OZ036015.1, read on the forward strand.
GTCGGTGAGCAAACAAACAAACAACGAAAGCGTGCGAGGAAGGAAGGAAGGAAGGAAGGAAGGAAGGAAGGAAGGAAGGAAGGAAGGAAGGAAGGAAGGAAGGAAGGAAGGAAGGAAGGAAGGGAGGCAGGGAGGGAGGGAGGGAGGGAGGGAGGGAGGGAGGGAGGGAGGGAGGGAGGGAGGGAGGGAGGAAGGAAGGAAGGAAGGAAGGAAGGAAGGAAGGAAGGAAGGAAGGAAGGAAGGAAGGAAGGAAGGAAGGAAGGAAGGAAGGAAGGAAAGAAGGAAGGAAGGTAGGAAGGAAGGAAGGCAGGAATGGAGGGAGGGAGGGAGGAAGGGAGGGAGGTTGGGAATGAGGGAGGGAGGGAGGGAGGGAGGGAGGGAGGGAGGGAGGGAGGGAGGGAGGGAGGGAGGGAGGGAGGGAGGGAGGAAGGAAGGAATGAAGGAAGGAAGGAAAGAAGGAAGGAAGGAAGGAAGGAAGGAAGGAAGGAAGGAAGGAAGGAAGGAAGGAAGGAAGGAAGGAAGGAAGGAAGGAAGGAAGGAAGGAAGGAAGGAAGGAAGGAAGGAAGGGAGGAAGGAAGGAAACTAAGGAAGGAAGGAAGGAAGGAAGGAAGGAAGGAAGGAAGGAAGGAAGGAAGGAAGGAAGGAAGGAAGGAAGGAAGGAAGGAGGGAGGGAGGGAAGGAGGGAAGGAGGGAAGGAGGGAGGGAGGGAGGGACGGAGGGAGGGAGGGAGGGAGGGAGGGAGGGAGGGAGGGAGGGAGGGAGGAAGGAAGGAAGGAAGGAAGGAAGGAAGGAAGGAAGGAAGGAAGGAAGGAAGGAAGGAAGGAAGGAAGGAAGGAAGGAAGGAAGGAAGGAAGGAAGGAAGGAAGGAAGGAAACTAAGGAAGGTAATTAGATCACCATATTGGTGCATGCTCAGCAAACGTAGTACTACTCAATAAATTTCTCGATGGAAAATGTTGCGTACTCTCATACTTCGTTCGTTCCTTTTATAATACATCACAACTCAAGAAAAAAATGCATCCCTTCCATTAACAATATTTATTGCACTCTGCACTACCGACTATACCTTCATTCCAATTGATTGCAATTGAGAAATTGTTGCATTAATGTCTCCAAGAACTGAAATAAAAAACATAATAAAATCAATTAGAACGAGCTGTTCTAATTCTAATTATTGAGCTGTTCTAATTCTAATTATTGAGCTGTTCTAATTCTAATTATTGAGCTGTTCTAATTCTAATTATTGAGCTGTTCTATTTCTAGTTATTGAGCTGTTCTAATTCTAATTATTGAGCTGTTCTAATTCTAATTATTGAGCTGTTCTAATTCTAATTATTGAGCTGTTCTAATTCTAATTATTGAGCTGTTCTAATTCTATTTATTGAGTTGTTCTAATTCTAATTATTGAGCTGTTCTAATTCTAATTATTGAGCTGTTCTAATTCTAATTATTGAGCTGTTCTAATTCTAATTATTGAGCTGTTCTAATTCTAATTATTGAGCTGTTCTAATTCTAATTATTCAGCTGTTCTAATTCTAATTATTCAGCTGTTCTAATTCTAATTATTGAGCTGTTCTAATTCTAATTATTCAGCTGTTCTAATTCTAATTATTGAGCTGTTCTAATTCTAGTTATTGAGCTGTTCTAATTCTAGTTATTCAGCTGTTCTAATTCTAATTATGGAGCTGTTCTAATTCTAATTATTGAGCTGTTCTAATTCTAGTTATTCAGCTGTTCTAATTCTAATTATTCAGCTGTTCTAATTCTAGTTATTCAGCTGTTTCAACTTACTATCTCCCAGACCCAGCGCATCAGCTGTAGGGACAACAAATTGAGAATTTCTCAAATTATTTGGCGACGATCCAAAGTTCATCACCGACACTTTTTCCACTTGAATGGACAAGTCTGATGTATCCACTGTCAGTGGTCCTTCATTAGGCACCATGTTTTCAGCCATCACAGACTGAAGTTGATTGGTTAAATTTAGACACCTCAATGTTAGCTCCGTCAACTAAACGACAAACACATATGACTATGAATTGACAACATTAGCTCATCATCTGAGTTCTTGTAGCTCAATGGTTAGAGTGTCTCACTGGTCATCAGGTTACAGGTTGTACACATATGTAACCTTCACTCACCATCTGAGTTCTTGTAGCTCAATAGTTAGAGTGTCTCACTGGTCATTAGAAGGTTACAGGTTGTACACATATGTAACCTTCACTCACCATCTGAGTTCTTGTAGCTCAATGGTTAGAGTGTCTCACTGGTCATCAGAAGGTTACAGGTTGTACACATATGTAACCTTCACTCACCATCTGAGTTCCTGTAGCTCAATGGTTAGAGGGTCTCACTGGTCATCAGAAGGTTACAGGTTGTACACATATGTAACCTTCACTCACCATCTGAGTTCTTGTAGCTCAATGGTTAGAGTGTCTCACTCTTGGGAAGCAACATATGACTATGCATGAATTGACAACCTTAGCTCTTCATCTGATCCTCAGTGAATCAATGATTAGAACCGGTCAAGGTTTGACCCCTTCTGTTCGGCCAGAAGATTATTTAATCATTGAACTAGTGGGGCTCAGATAATTTAAACCTTCACGTTGAGTATAATGTATGTTGGTGTATGATAGGACTGGAAACTGGGGGCTTATCATCCTTACTTGCAGCCAGCGGCTGAATAAACACCGCTGCCAAACGTTTGCGCATGCGTGAATTCGCTGAGTAAACATTGCAAGACGAGTGGGAACTAGCCGTGGCGACAACAACCAGACAGTGAAGACTAAGTAAGACTCGACTATTCATTTGTGTTTTAAAAAAAGGGTAAAGAAAATTACGAAGGGGTAAATTCAGAATATGTTACAATATTGACAAGGAAGCCATGCACAAATTACCTACCTTATCTTTTTGGTAGTATGCTTATAATTTTAACTTTTGTGTCGGACTCTCAGACCAGTCCAAATATTTCAGTGTTTTCCCGCTCTTTTTCCGAGGACGAGCTCGGACGTCGCGCATGCGCAAAACGTTTGGCAGCGGTGTTGGCAGAATACACCTTTTCGATAATTACGTCACTGCATGAGAACGAGGCTCCCAAGCCAAAGTTTCACAATCTTGATTATTATAGTAATCCCGCCATATTTGTTTAGACTAATAGTAAGTTTTCCCATTTTTAAAATACTTTCCCTTAAGCTAGAAACTTGAAAGTTCTGCCACAAATAGCATTTTATTATATACATTTCAAAGTTGTACGTTAAATATTTTAAAAACGGAATTCGAAATTCTGCAACAGTTGTGAGAAGTCCATATCATATTTATTACTTGACGAGGAATGGTGCGAACATTTTGGACATTTTAAAAAGTTACACACAACACAGAAACTTAAAATATACATCAAATGAAAGCTTATGAAATGCCTAAAAACATACGTACACGATGTGTTTCTACCATATATAGTTTGGACGTTATTAGCCATCTTCTTCCATAAACAAACATGGCAGGATTGCCATGATTATCAAAATTGTGAAACTTTAGCCTGGGAGCCTCGTTTTCATGCAACGTGACGTAATTATCGAAAAGGTGTAGGCCGTGTCGAGGCAGATCAAAGGCGGTCCAGGCAGCCGCCATACGACACAGTTCGGACACGGATCACAGCTAAAATGTTAGGTGTTTTTTTAGACATATCAAAGGCGCTCCAGGCAGTCGCCATACGACACAGTTCAGACCACAGCTAAGATGTTAGGTGTTGATTTTATGGAGGGAGGAAAACCGGAGAACCCGGCGAAAAACCCTCGGAGCACAGGAGAGATCAACTACAACTCTAGTCACATGAGTTCCAAGCTCGACAGCGGGGTTATTCCCAAGCGGTCACCCAACCAAGTACTAACCCCGTCCAACTGGGCTTAACTTTTTGGTGAGAGGCAGCGCGCTAACAGCACACGCCACCCGTGATCCCCGACCCGTGTAAGTATCTTCATTGGAGGTTGTTCG
>OZ036015.1:7844308-7859308 GCA_964035015.1 Corallium rubrum
ACAAACAAACAAACAAACAAACAAACAAACAAACAAACAAACAAACAAACAAACAAACAAACAAACAAACAAACAAACAAACAAACAAACAAACAAACAAACAAACAACAACAACAACAAACAAACAAACAAACAAACAAACAAACAAACAAACAAACAAACAAACAAACAAACAAACAAACAAACAAACAAACAAACAAACAAACAAACAAACAAACAAACAAACAAACAAACAAACAAACAAACAAACAAACAAACAAACAAACAAACAAACAAACAAACAAACAAACAAACAAACAATGGACGAACAAATGGACAACCCCGTAAGCAGAATATAAAGCTGTTCCGAAACTAGTCGCGCCATGGAAATTAACTCGTCTAGGCATGTCCACAAGTTGCTCGAAATTTTGCAAAAAGTTGCGTAAAAAATTACTAAATTTTGAAAAAGTTGCCAGGTTTTACGAAAATTACGGTGCGTAATTACGGTGCGTAGTTGCGGTGCGTTGTTGCGGTGGGTAGTTGTGGCGGTGCGTAATTACGGTACGTAATTACGGTACGTAGTTGCGGTGCGTAATTACGGTGCGTAGTAACGGTGCGTAATTACGGTGCGTAGTTGCGGTGCGTAATTACGGTGCGTAGTTGCGGTGCGTAATTACGGTGCGTAATTACGGTGCGTAGTTGCGGTGCGTAATTACGGTGCGTAATTACGGTGCGTAGTTGCGGTGCGTGGTTACGGTGCGTAATTACGGTGCGTAGTTGCGGTGCGTAGTTACGGTGCGTAGTTACGGTGCGTAGTTGCGGTGCGTAATTACGGTGCGTAGTTGCGGTGCGTAGTTACGGTACGTAATTACGGTGCCTAGTTGCGGTGCGTAGTTGCGGTGCGTAGTTGCGGTGCGTAGTTACGGTACGTAATTACGGTGCGTGCGGTGCGTAGTTACGGTGCGTAATTACGGTACGTAATTACGGTACGTAGTTGCGGTGCGTAATTACGGTGCGTAGTAACGGTGCGTAATTACGGTGCGTAGTTGCGGTGCGTAATTACGGTGCGTAGTTGCGGTGCGTAATTACGGTGCGTAGTTGCGGTGCGTAATTACGGTGCGTAGTTGCGGTGCGTAATTACGGTGCGTAGTTGCGGTGCGTAATTACGGTGCGTAGTTGCGGTGCGTAATTACGGTGCGTAGTTGCGGTGCGTAGTTACGGTGCGTAATTACGGTGCGTAGTTACGGTGCGTAGTTACGGTGCGTAGTTACGGTGCGTAATTACGGTGCGTAATTACGGTGCGTAGTTACGGTGCGTAGTTGCGGTGCGTAATTACAGTGCGTAATTACGGTGCGTAGTTGCGGTGCGTGGTTACGGTGCGTAATTACGGTGCGTAGTTGCGGTGCGTGGTTACGGTGCGTAATTACGGTGCGTAGTTACGGTGCGTAGTTGCGGTGCGTAATTACGGTGCGTAATTACGGTGCGTAGTTACGGTGCGTAGTTGCGGTGCGTAATTACAGTGCGTAATTACGGTGCGTAGTTGCGGTGCGTGGTTACGGTGCGTAATTACGGTGCGTAGTTGCGGTGCGTGGTTACAGTGCGTAATTACGGTGCGTAGTTGCGGTGCGTAATTACAGTGCGTAATTACGGTGCGTAGTTGCGGTGCGTGGTTACGGTGCGTAATTACGGTGCGTAGTTGCGGTGCGTGGTTACAGTGCGTAATTACGGTGCGTAGTTGCGGTGCGTAATTACGGTGCGTAGTTACGGTGCGTAGTTGCGGTGCGTAATTACGGTGCGTAATTACGGTGCGTAGTTGCGGTGCGTAATTACGGTGCGTAGTTACGGTGCGTAATTACGGTGCGTAGTTACGGTGCGTAATTACGGTGCGTAGTTGCGGTGCGTAATTACGGTGCGTAGTTGCGGTGCGTAATTACGGTGCGTAGTTGCGGTGCGTGGTTACGGTGCGTAATTACGGTGCGTAGTTACGGTGCGCAGTTGCGGTGCGTAATTACGGTGCGTAATTACGGTGCGTAGTTATGGTGCGTAGTTACGGTGCGTAATTACGGTGCGTAGTTGCGGTGCGTAGTTACGGTGCGTGTAGTTACCGTGCGTAATTACGGTGCGTAGTTACGGTGCGTAATTACGGTGCGTAGTTGCGGTGCGTAGTTACGGTGCGTAGTTACGGTGCGTAATTACGGTGCGTAGTTACGGTGCGTAATTACGGTGCGTAATTACGGTGCGTAATTACGGTGCGTAATTACGGTGCGTAGTTACGGTGCGTAATTACGGTGCGTAGTTACGGTGCGTAGTTACGGTGCGCAGTTATGGTGCGTAGTTACTGTGCGTAATTACGGTGCGTAATTACGGTGCGTAGTTACTGTGCGTAATTACGGTGCGTAGTTACGGTGCGTAGTTACGGTGCGTTGTTACGGAGCGTAATTACGATGCGTAATTGGCAGCTGGGTGCTCTCTTGCAATTAGTCTTCAGGCACAAGTGAACGTATAGTAACCCATGAATGACTACTGTCCAACGTCACTGTATTGTACCACTGAATATAATATTTTACGATAACTGACTCTACATAATTACCTCGTTCTCAACTGGCGGTTCTTTGACGTCAGACAAAGATGCGAGGACTCCAGTGCTTTGAAGTAATGCTTGCATATTATTAATACTAATATTACCCAGCGCCGTTAGACATGATAGTCTTATCTATTAAACAAACATTAATTCATATTATTAATACTAATATTACCAAGCGTCGTTAGACATGATAGTCTTATCTATTAAACAAACATTAATTCATATTATTAATACTAATATTACCCAGCGCCGTTAAACATGATAGTCTTATCTATTAAACAAACATTAATTCATATTATTAATACTAATATTACTCAGCACCGTTAGACATGATAGTCTTATCTATTAAACAAACATATTATTAATACTAATATTACCCAGCGCTGTTACACATGATAGTCTTATCTATTAAACAAACATTAATTCATATTATTAATACTAATATTATTTATTAATTATAATTTATTAATATAATATTATAATATAAAATATTAATATAATATTAATACTAATATTATTAATACTAATATTACCCAGCACCGTTAGACATGATAGTCTTATCTATTAAACAAACATTAATTCATATTATTAATACTAATATTACCCAGCACCGTTAGACATGATAGTCTTATCTATTAAACAAACATTAATTCATATTATTAATACTAATATTACCCAGCACCGTTAGACATGATAGTCTTATCTATTAAACAAACATTAATTCATATTATTAATACTAATATTACCCAGCACCGTTAGACATGATAGTCTTATCTATTAAACAAACATTAATTCATATTATTAATACTAATATTACCCAGCACCGTTAGACATGATAGTCTTATCTATTAAACAAACATTAATTCATATTATTAATACTAATATTACCCAGCGCCGTTAGACATGATAGTCTTATCTATTAAACAAACATTAATTCATATTATTAATACTAATATTACTCAGCACCGTTAGACATGATAGTCTTATCTATTAAACAAACATTAATTCATATTATTAATACTAATATTACTCAGCACCGTTAGACATGATAGTCTTATCTATTAAACAAACATTAATTCACATTATTAATACTAATATTACCCAGCACCGTTAGACATGATAGTCTTATCTATTAAACAAACATTAATTCATATTATTAATACTAATATTACCCAGCACCGTTAGACATGATAGTCTTATCTATTAAACAAACATTAATTCATATTATTAATACTAATATTACTCAGCACCGTTAGACATGATAGTCTTATCTATTAAACAAACATTAATTCATATTATTAATACTAATATTACCCAGCGCTGTTAGACATGATAGTCTTATCTATTAAACAAACATTAATTCATATTATTAATACTAATATTATTTATTAATTATAATTTATTAATATAATATTATAATATAAAATATTAATATAATATTAATACTAATATTATTAATACTAATATTACCCAGCGCCGTTAGACATGATAGTCTTATCTATTACAAACATTAATTCATATTATTAATACTAATATTACCAAGCGTCGTTAGACATGATAGTCTTATCTATTAAACAAACATTAATTCATATTATTAATACTAATATTACCCAGCACCGTTACACATGATAGTCTTATCTATTAAACAAACATTAATTCATATTATTAATACTAATATTATTTATTAATTATAATTTATTAATATAATATTATAATATAAAATATTAATATAATATTAATACTAATATTATTAATACTAATATTACCCAGCACCGTTAGACATGATAGTCTTATCTATTAAACAAACATTAATTCATATTATTAATACTAATATTACCCAGCACCGTTAGACATGATAGTCTTATCTATTAAACAAACATTAATTCATATTATTAATACTAATATTACCCAGCACCGTTAGACATGATAGTCTTATCTATTAAACAAACATTAATTCATATTATTAATACTAATATTACCCAGCACCGTTAGACATGATAGTCTTATCTATTAAACAAACATTAATTCATATTATTAATACTAATATTACCCAGCACCGTTAGACATGATAGTCTTATCTATTAAACAAACATTAATTCATATTATTAATACTAATATTACCCAGCGCCGTTAGACATGATAGTCTTATCTATTAAACAAACATTAATTCATATTATTAATACTAATATTACTCAGCACCGTTAGACATGATAGTCTTATCTATTAAACAAACATTAATTCATATTATTAATACTAATATTACTCATCACCGTTAGACATGATAGTCTTATCTATTAAACAAACATTAATTCATATTATTAATACTAATATTACCCAGCACCGTTAGACATGATAGTCTTATCTATTAAACAAACATTAATTCATATTATTAATACTAATATTACCCAGCACCGTTAGACATGATAGTCTTATCTATTAAACAAACATTAATTCATATTATTAATACTAATATTACTCAGCACCGTTAGACATGATAGTCTTATCTATTAAACAAACATTAATTCATATTATTAATACTAATATTACTCAGCACCGTTAGACATGATAGTCTTATCTATTAAACAAACATTAATTCATATTATTAATACTAATATTACCCAGCGCTGTTAGACATGATAGTCTTATCTATTAAACAAACATTAATTCATATTATTAATACTAATATTATTTATTAATTATAATTTTATTAATATAGTATTATAATATAAAATATTAATATAATATTAATACTAATATTATTAATACTAATATTACTCAGCGCCATTGTCTTATCTATTCAACAAACATTAATTCATATTATTAATACTAATATTACTCAGCACCATTCTATTATCTATTAAACAAATATTAATTCATTTCTAGAACTTGTTTCTATGCAATATTTCAAATACGAGACGGAGGACTTTACTGGGATTTCAAAGTCCGAGTGCTTTTTTGAAAAGGCGAACCAAAGGCGAGCCTTTTTAATGCACGAGGGCTTTGTAATCCCTGTAAAGTCCGACGTCGAGTATTTGAACTGACTTCTCAAACTCAAAACTCCGAAGTTACCTCTGAAACGTTCTGAAACGTAATATAATTTGCCTTATTTCAAAGTACTAGTACTTTTCCTCCGACTTCAAAGCACTGATTAAACATTAATTTCTTTTGTTTTTGGTTCATGAATTATTAGTATAAATACCCAGGTGATTATAGAATATCACGCGCGCTGATTGGTCGAGCTACTTCGGATTAATTCTCGATAATCACCTACAGCGTTTATTCAAAATGGCCGCCAGCCAAGTTGTCAATGCGACAGACGAGGAAATTAACAATTTTAAAGAAAATGTTGTTCCTAAAAGTACGAAAATGTGTAGTTATACTAAAACAATTATTCGCCTCAGGCTCAGTGAATATCGGTGAATAATAAACTCGACTTCGTCTCGGTTATTATACACCGATATTCACCTCGCCTTCGGCGAATAATTGTTAATTAATGAGTTTGAGAAAAGATTGCATGTACAACTTGTTTATGCAAGTTTCTAGAACTTGTTTATACAGGTTACAGGTAGTATATTGAGTAGTCTTACCGCGTCTGAATCTTCTTTGAGTTTGAGGTCGAGTTCAATGTCTTGCATTGTTTGATTAATTGTTGAATTATCTTGTGGTTTATTGATGTTGTTTAATACAGATGACAGAATAAAGCACAACCTTAAAACTCCTTGGCTGTCACTGATGTTGAGTAATTGATGCAAACGAACAGCAACAGTTTCTTTTAATTTCGTTGTATTCACAGTTTCCTTGTCAGGTGGATCAACCTAGAAGGACAAGTTATATTTAAAACACGAGCAGGAGTGTTGTATCAGATTTCAAACCACGAGGGTGCAGCCAGTAAGTTCGGTTGGATTACGAAATAGTTTTTCACAACAAGAAATACGACTTAAAACCACTGAAAAAAGCCTAAAAATTAATACGATAAAGTTTAACGGTAGGAGATTCGTATTTACCAGTTTAGCTGAGTTAAAACGGAAGAAATCATGAAAATGAAAATTAATATAAATAATATATTGTCTAGAATTGTCTTTCAACGCTAGGACGTTGACATTGTGTCTTTTCTTGGCCACTGTTTATATATATTTTTGAATGAAAAATGTGTCATTTGGTTCATCTCGTTGGGGTTTTTTTAATACTGACATTGCATGTTCTTTCGGTGTGTCAATACACGACTACAGATGAACCTTGCTAACTAATTTTCTGGATGTTTTCTGATCTGTGTGTCATTAATACAACAAAAAACAGAAATTAGGAGAGGCGGGTTAAAAAATGCATATAAAGCGGGCGAGGGGTTGTTGCGTTCATGTATTTCTAGTAGATCTTATAAAACACAGTGGCGGATTACCCCAGTAGGCTGAAGCCTACAGGCCCGCGCTTGCAAGAGGCCCATAATTTCCAGAGAATGGATTTTTCATTAAGATTAGTTGTTATACGAATATCAGGGCCGTATCGTACACTGCCTCAGAATGCAAGAAATGGCGTTTCCGATACTCTAAATTCAAAAAAATTTCCGGAAAATATCGTCATAAAGACCCGTGAATTTTATTTAGCCTACAGGCCCCGAAACTGGTAATCCGTCACTGATAAAACACGTGATGCGAGTGTTTTGAATGGCTTCGAAAACGATTCGTTATTGGATGTTATGTTCATTAGTATTCTTTATATAAAACTGTATGTTCATTAGTATTCTTTATATAAAATTGTATGTTCATTAGTATTCTTTCTATAAAATTGTATGTTCATTAGTATTCTTTATATAAAATTGTATGTTCATTAGTATTCTTTATATAAAATTGTATGTTCATTAGTATTCTTTATATAAAACTGTATGTTCATTAGTATTCTTTATATAAAATTGTATGTTCATTAGTATTCTTTATATAAAATTGTACGTTCATTAGTATTCTTTATATAAAATTGTATGTTCATTAGTATTCTTTATATAAAACTGTATGTTCATTAGTATTCTTTATATAAAATTGTATGTTCATTAGTATTCTTTCTATAAAATTGTATGTTCATTAGTATTCTTTATATAAAATTGTATGTTCATTAGTATTCTTTATATAAAATTGTATGTTCATTAGTATTCTTTATATAAAACTGTATGTTCATTAGTATTCTTTATATAAATTGTATGTTCATTAGTATTCTTTATATAAAATTGTATGCTCATTAGTATTCTTTATATAAAATTGTACGTTCATTAGTATTCTTTATATAAAATTGTATGTTCATTAGTATTCTTTATATAAAACTGTATGTTCATTAGTATTCTTTATATAAAATTGTATGTTCATTAGTATTCTTTATATAAAATTGTATGTTCATTAGTATTCTTCATATAAAACTGTATGTTCATTAGTATTCTTTATATAAAATTGTATGTTCATTAGTATTCTTTATATAAAATTGTATGTTCATTAGTATTCTTTATATAAAATTGTATGTTCATTAGTATTCTTTATATAAAATTATATGTTCATTAGTATTCTTTATATAAAATTGTATGTTCATTAGTATTCTTTATATAAAACTGTATGTTCATTAGTATTCTTTATATAAAATTGTATGTTCATTAGTATTCTTTATATAAAATTGTATGTTCATTAGTATTCTTTATATAAAATTGTATGTTCATTAGTATTCTTTATATAAAATTGTATGTTCATTAGTATTCTTTATATAAAATTGTATGTTCATTAGTATTCTTTATATAAATTGTATGTTCATTAGTATTCTTTATATAAAATTGTATGTTCATTAGTATTCTTTATATAAAATTGTATGTTCATTAGTATTCTTTATATAAAATTGTATGTTCATTAGTATTCTTTATATAAAATTGTATGTTCATTAGTATTCTTTATATAAAATTGTATGTTCATTAGTATTCTTTATATAAAATTGTATGTTCATTAGTATTCTTTATATAAAATTGTATGTTCATTAGTATTCTTTATATAAAATTGTATGTTCATTAGTATTCTTTATATAAAATTGTATGTTCATTAGTATTCTTTATATAAAATTGTATGTTCATTAGTATTCTTTATATAAAATTGTATGTTCATTAGTATTCTTTATATAAAATTGTATGTTCATTAGTATTCTTTATATAAAATTGTATGTTCATTAGTATTCTTTATATAAAATTGTATGTTCATTAGTATTCTTTATATAAAATTGTATGTTCATTAGTATTCTTTATATAAAATTGTATGTTCATTAGTATTCTTTATATAAAATTGTATGTTCATTAGTATTCTTTATATAAAATTGTATGTTCATTAGTATTCTTTATATAAAATTGTATGTTCATTAGTATTCTTTATATAAAACTGTATGTTCATTAGTATTCTTTATATAAAATTGTATGTTCATTAATATTCTTTATATAAAATTGTATGTTCATTAGTATTCTTTATATAAAATTGTATGTTCATTAGTATTCTTTATATAAAATTGTATGTTCATTAGTATTCTTTATATAAAATTGTATGTTCATTAGTATTCTTTATATAAAATTGTATGTTCATTAGTATTCTTTATATAAAATTGTATGTTCATTAGTATTCTTTATATAAAATTGTATGTTCATTAGTATTCTTTATATAAAATTGTATGTTCATTAGTATTCTTTATATAAAATTGTATGTTCATTAGTATTCTTTATATAAAATTGTATGTTCATTAGTATTCTTTATATAAAATTGTATGTTCATTAGTATTCTTTATATAAAATTGTATGTTCATTAGTATTCTTTATATAAAATTGTATGTTCATTAGTATTCTTTATATAAAATTGTATGTTCATTAGTATTCTTTATATAAAATTGTATGTTCATTAGTATTCTTTATATAAAATTGTATGTTCATTAGTATTCTTTATATAAAACTGTATGTTCATTAGTATTCTTTATATAAAATTGTATGTTCATTAGTATTCTTTATATAAAACTGTATGTTCATTAGTATTCTTTATATAAAATTGTATGTTCATTAGTATTCTTTATATAAAACTGTATGTTCATTAGTATTCTTTATATAAAATTGTATGTTCATTAGTATTCTTTATATAAAACTGTATGTTCATTAGTATTCTTTATATAAAATTGTATGTTCATTAGTATTCTTTATATAGAATTGTATGTTCATTAGTATTCTTTATATAAAACTGTATGTTCATTAGTATTCTTTATATAAATGTGCTGCGGAAAGACGATGGTGACTGGGTGAAGAAGAGCATGTCGCTCGAGGTGGAACTGGTACAAGAGGACGAGGAAGGCCGAGGATGACATGGAGTCGGTTGAAAAGGGAGGATGCTCCGGAGTGAGAAGTGGAGGAAACTGCTGCGGGGAATACAGCCGTATAACGATTGTTGTTTTTGTTTTGTATAAAACCACGGACATGGTACTCATTTCCATTGTGTTTTCCTCGTGAATTATTAATGAGTTTTACAACATAGCTTTGATATAGAAACAGTTTTGATTGGCTGTCGTGCGTGCTCCATAACTCGACGGAGCACGGCAAAAAAAAGCGCGGGGAAAAATTTCAAAACAAAATTGAGTTTTAAATTGAGTTCAAAATACAGAGTCATTTAATTTCATTGAGTAATAAAGAACAACGATCCAGAAGGCATAAACTGGGTCTGGGTAACCGAGTTTAAACTGTTCTTTTGGTTGGATTTCAGTGAACAAAAAAGACTTGGCTACGAAAGTAGAAAAACACAACAACCAAAACGATTCGCCGGTTTGTGAAAGGATTTAATGCTATGTTATAAAAGAAATGGCTCATGGTTTAGTGTGCTCCATCGAGTTATGGATGCACTTGGGAAATTTAGAGAGCACTCAAAAATCTAGAGTTGGTCTCGGCGACGCCTCGACCAACTCTTACAATTTTTTCGTGCTCTCCCAATTTCCCGCGTGCATTCATAACTCGATGGAGCACGCTAAACCATGAACCATTTCTTAATTGAAATAATAGATACAGCATGAGCAGCCGGTCTGTATCTGATTTACAAGGCGAGCTGCAAGTAAGCCGTAGTAAATCAGATACAACAATCGAAATATAGTAAGGTTAGATATACTGCCGAAACAGAGGACGTAGGAGTCTAACGTTTCGAGCGAAGGCCCTTCGTCAGAGAGAACGTTCCTCTCTGACGAAGGGCCTTCGCTCGAAACGTTAGACTCCTACGTTTTCTGTTTCGGCAGTATATCTAACCTTACTATATTTCGATTGTTGTTTCTACACTGCCATGTTTTCAAACTATTTTTTCAAATTGGAGTGATTTTAGCTAAGTAAATTGAGGAAAAGGTTTATGTAAATCAGGACAAATCTGTATGCGATTTACAGATATTGATTAAATATTCTTTTCTTTTGAACTTTCCTTATGAATTATTAATGAATGTGATAAGTAATATAACATAGACGAGGAGGAGTGTTTCATCACGATTTCCAAACACCGAGACGTTTGTTGAAAACCGAGGCGAAGCCGAGTTTTTTGAACAAATTTCGAAGTGTTTGGATATCCTGATGAAACACTCTTCCGAGTACATGCGTAAAAACGCACAACTTGTTCACGGTTGTCAACAGGCGTGAACAATGTTGTGCTGCTCGCCGTGAACAAGTTGTCAACAAGTTGTTCACTTATGATTCGAACAACTTGTTCACGGATAAATCAACAGTCATGAACAAGTTGTTCCAACAGCACATTTTTTATAGCCAACAACGTTGTTCGCACATGATACAACATGTTGTAACAGCATGACGAAATAACAACGATGAACAACAATGTTACAACAATGGTGAACATGGTTGATGTATCAACACGTTCTTCAGTTGTTACAACATGCGTGAACAACGGTTGTTGTTTCATCAAGCTGTAACAACTTGTTGAAACCATGATGAACAATGTTGTTCATTTATCAATGTTGTTCACATATGTCAACAAGTTGTTACAGCATCGTTGCAAGTTGTTACAGCATTATTGCAAGTTGTTACAGCATTGTTGCAAGTTGTTACAGCATTGTTGCAAGTTGTTACAGCATTATTGCAAGTTGTTACAGCATTGTTGCAAGTTGTTACAGCATTGTTGCAAGTTGTTACAGCATTGTTGCAAGTTGTTACAGCATCGTTGCAAGTTGTTACAGCATTGTTGCAAGTTGTTACAGCATTGTTGCAAAATGTTACAGCATTGTTGCAAGTTGTTACGGCATTGTTGCAAGTTGTTACAGCATTGTTCAGGTAACAATGCTGTAACAACTTGCGAGATTTTTACGCGTGTATATGATATAGCTTCTCGAACAAATCAGTATTTTAAGAGAAAATCGAGGCGAAAGTTGGCTTAATTTATGTAATTTCTTCCTCCGATATCAAAACCTCCGTCTCGGTACTGATTTCCTTTGTTTTCGGTTCATGAATTATTAATGATTTGAGAAGAGAACTTTAGAAACAATACATGACCCGCCATTAAACTAGAATTATAATAGCTTGGAGTCATCTAGAATGTAGTTATCAGAGTAAGATTCACCGCAATAAGAGAGCTTTCAGTTTGAATCTATCAAACACCACAGGTTTTCCCTGGCTACTCTGGTTTTCTTCTGTAGTAATACTGGATCAATGAAGGATGGTTCTTACTGGAGAGAACAGTTTAGATATGACTGATAGAGTTATCCAGTATAAATAAAGTTAGTTTAGTTTACTCTGGTTTCCTTCTGTAGTAACACTGGATCAACGAAGGATGGTTCTTACTGGAGCTCTAGAGAGAACAGTTTAGATATGACTGATAGAGTTATCCAGTATAAATAAAGTTAGTTCAGTTTACTTTGGTTTTCTTCTGTAGTAACACTGGACCAATGAAGGATGGTTCTTACTGGACCTCTAGAGAGAACAGTTTAGATATGACTGATAGAGTTATCCAGTATAAATAAAGTTAGTTTAGTTTACTCTGGTTTCCTTCTGTAGTAACACTGGATCAACGAAGGATGGTTCTTACTGGAGCTCTAGAGAGAACAGTTTAGATATGACTGATAGAGTTATCCAGTATAAATAAAGTTAGTTCAGTTTACTTTGGTTTTCTTCTGTAGTAACACTGGACCAATGAAGGATGGTTCTTACTGGACCTCTAGAGAGAACAGTTTAGATATGACTGACAGAGCTATCCAGTATAAATAAAGTTAGTTTAGTTTCCTCTGGTTTCCTCCTGTAGTAACACTGGATCAATGAGGGATGGTTCTTACTGGACCTCTAGAGAGAACAGTTTAGATATGACTGACAGAGTTATCCAGTATAAATAAAGTTAGTTTAGTTTACTCTGGTTTCCTTCTGTAGTAACACTGGATCAATGAAGGATGGTTCTCACTGGACCTCTAGAGAGAACAGTTTAGATATGACTGACAGAGTTATCCAGTATAAATAAAGTTAGTTTAGTTTCCTCTGGTTTCCTCCTGTAGTAACACTGGATCAATGAGGGATGGTTCTTACTGGACCTCTAGAGAGAACAGTTTAGATATGACTGACAGAGTTATCCAGTATAAATAAAGTTAGTTTAGTTTACTCTGGTTTCCTTCTGTAGTAACACTGGATCAATGAAGGATGGTTCTCACTGGACCTCTAGAGAGAACAGTTTAGATATGACTGACAGAGTTATCCAGTATAAATAAAGTTAGTTTAGTTTACTCTGGTTTCCTCCTGTAGTAACACCGGATCAATGAAGGATGGTTCTCACTGGACCTCTAGAGAGAACAGTTTAGATATGACTGATAGAGTTATCCAGTATAAATAAAGTTAGTTTAGTTTACTCTGGTTTCCTTCTGTAGTAACACTGGATCAATGAAAGATGGTTTTTACTGGACCTCTAGAGAGAACAGTTCAGATATATGATTGATAGAGTTATCCAGTATAAATAAAGTTAGTTTAGTTTACTCTGGTTTCTCCTGTAGTAACACTGGATCAATGAAGGATGGTTCTTACTGGACCTCTAGAGAGAACAGTTTAGATATGACTGATATGACTGATATAGTTATCCAGTATAAATAAAGTTAGTTTAGTTTACTCTGGTTTCCTTCTGTAGTAACACTGGATCAATGAAGGATGGTTCTCACTGGACCTCTAGAGAGAACAGTTTAGATATGACTGATAGAGTTATCCAGTATAAATAAAGTTAGTTTAGTTTACTCTGGTTTCCTTCTGTAGTAACACTGGATCAATGAAAGATGGTTTTTACTGGACCTCTAGAGAGAACAGTTTAGATATGATTGATAGAGTTATCCAGTATAAATAAAGTTAGTTTAGTTTACTCTGGTTTCTCCTGTAGTAACACTGGATCAATGAAGGATGGTTCTTACTGGACCTCTAGAGAGAACAGTTTAGATATGACTGATATGACTGATATAGTTCTCCAGTATAAATAAAGTTAGTTTAGTTTACTCTGGTTTCCTTCTGTAGTAACACTGGATCAATGAAGGATGGTTCTTACTGGACGTCTAGAGAGAACAGTTTAGATATAACTGATAGAGTTATCCAGTATAAATAAAGTTAGTTTAGTTTACTCTGGTTTCCTTCTGTAGTAATACTGGATCAATGAAGGATGGTCCTTACTGCATGGACCTCTAGAGAGAACAGTTTAGATATAACTGATAGAGTTATCCAATATAAGTAAAGTTAGTTTAGTTTACTATGGTTTCCTTCTGTAGTAACACTGGATCAATGAAAGATGGTTCTTACTGGACCTCTAGAGAGAACAGTTTAGATATGACTGATAGAGTTATCCAGTATAAATAAAGTTAGTTTAGTTTACTCTGGTTTCCTTCTGTAGTAACACTGAATCAATGAAGGATGGTTCTTACTGGACCTCTAGAGAGAACAGTTTAGATATGACTGATAGAGTTATCCAGTATAAATAAAGTTAGTTTAGTTTACTCTGGGTTTTTTCATTAGTAACACTGGATCAATGAAGGATGGTTCTTACTGGACCTCTAGAGAGAACAGTTTAGATATGACTGATAGAGTTATCCAGTATAAATAAAGTTAGTTTAGTTTACTCTGGTTTCCTTCTGTAGTAACACAGGATCAATGAAGAATGGTTCTTATTAAACACCAAAGGAAAGACCAGACGGTGATGTTACAAACATGTCCGCACGTTGCTATATATTAAAGACTTATTAACCGAGTGCGAGGTCTGTACGGGAAAGTATTTGCCTGAGGTTTTCGTACAGACCGAACGACGAAGGAGCGAGGTTTGTGCGATAAAACCGAAGGCAAATACTTTCCAGTACAGACCAAGCAAACGAGGTTAATAAGGAATTTATTATATGGCTATTGGTTCATTTCATTTTTAAGCTTCGAGCGTTGTTTTCCGTCTTCGGAGTATGCTGTTTACCTT
>OZ036015.1:7864308-7904308 GCA_964035015.1 Corallium rubrum
TAATAAACAAGACCAGTAATAAACAAGACCAGTAATAAACAAGACCAGTAATAAACAAGACCAGTAATAAACAAGACCAGTAATAAACAAGACCAGTAATAAACAAGACCAGTAATAAACAAGACCAGTAATAAACAAGACCAGTAATAAACAAGACCAGTAATAAACAAGGCCAGTAGTAAACAAGGCCAGTAATAAACAAGACCAGTAATAAACAAGACCAGTAATAAACAAGACCAGTAATAAACAAGACCAGTAATAAACAAGACCAGTAATAAACAAGGCCAGTAATAAACAAGGCCAGTAATAAACAAGGCCAGTAATAAACAAGACCAGTAATAAACAAGGCCAGTAATAAACAAGACCAGTAATAAACAAGGCCAGTAATAAACAAGGCCAGTAATAAACAAGGCCAGTAATAAACAAGGCCAGTAATAAACAAGGCCAGTAATAAACAAGGCCAGTAATAAACAAGACCAGTAATAAACAAGGCCAGTAATAAACAAGACCAGTAATAAACAAGGCCAGTAATAAACAAGGCCAGTAATAAACAAGGCCAGTAATAAACAAGGCCAGTAATAAACAAGGCCAGTAATAAACAAGGCCAGTAATAAAAACAAGACCAGTAATAAACAAGGCCAGTAATAAACAAGGCCAGTAATAAACAAGGCCAGTAATAAACAAGGCCAGTAATAAACAAGACCAGTAATAAACAAGGCCAGTAATAAACAAGGCCAGTAATAAACAAGACCAGTAATAAACAAGGCCAGTAATAAACAAGGCCAGTAATAAACAAGGCCAGTAATAAAGAAGGCCAGTAATAAACAAGGCCAGTAATAAACAAGGCCAGTAATAAAGTTATGATTAACAAAATCACTAACCCTAGCTAACCCACGACTTTGAATAAAGATATAATAAAGAAATTTGAATGCAGATATTCAATGTCCGGAAAAGTGTTGTCTTTTGAGTATTTTATGACGTTTTTGGACCTTTAGAAAGCTGTAAATCCTTGTCCTAAAATGCAGGAAACGGCATTTCAGAGACTCTAGATTTCAAAATTTCCCGGGGCAGCATGCCCCCAGACCCGCCTAAAAATTTTGCGCTCCCCCCCTTTTAGTCTCGCTCCGACGCCACTGTCACACAATAGTGCAGTCTGATGCCATTTCCTGCGTTATGTCATGACTTTTATTGCTCTTATGGCAAAAACAGGAGTATAAAAAAGAACACTTTATCTAATACGATTTAATTAAAGTGTATATCAAACCAAAATTAAGTTTGTCTTATTTGAAAGAACTCTTAAAATAATGGGGATTATTATACAATTGCATTAAAAACTGTCCAAGTAACGCTAAAAATGAGTACAAATAAACAGCGATATTTGGATAGTTAGTTATTTGGATGGTAGAAAACCGGTTTGACAGATTTTGTTAGTCAACCAAATTTACACACGGGAGACTACTTCATGTATGCTTATTATTTTGTCTTGGTGCAAGTCACGCAACTTCTCTGGCCTTTTTAGAGTTTTCTTTTTCCTTCAAAAACTCATAATAATTCATGAGGAAAACACAAAAGAAAATCATAACCCTATCGTGTATTTATATGTGATAAAGATACCACCTGATTTACATAAACTTTAGCTTTGATTTTCTCGGCTTAGACAAGGCTATTTTTCAAATCATAGTCCCTAGAAATAAATTGTCTGGAAACGCGGCCAAAGTCTTTGTTCTAGGTTTTTGTTCACGTTTGTGCACCTTATTTCACCTTAACGCTTGCTGAACACATTGTATTTTTGGTATAATGAAGCAATCAACCAATAGCAGCGTTGCTTTATAAATATTAATGAACGTAAAACAAAAGATTGTGCACCTTATTTGCCACCCTCAACCTAAATTATAGCTCATTGTTAACCGCTTTGATGTTCGCCGCGTTTCCAGACAATATAATTCTAGGGACTATGTTCAAACTTACTACGCCAGTGAACTTACCAAGTGGTTCGTTTTTGAAGCCGTATAATAAACTCGCAGTTCGTGTTTTATCAGATATAAAAACACTCGGCTTCGCCTCGTGTCTTTATATCTGATAAAACACTCCGGCTCGTTCATTAAACAGTACATAAAAAATTGTTGATCAGAGCAGTTGTATAACAAATCTCTTATTAGATGTTTGGTGTGTAGTATCGCTGTATATTTTTACGAGTTGTGCCGTATTATGACGAGCCCGCAGGGCGAGTCAAAATACAAACGAGTAAAAATATACAGCGATACTACACACCAAAACATCTAATAAGATATATATATATATATATATCAATGTACAGCTTTTTCATATTTTACTTAGTTCTTGAGATATTTAGACTTATGTGATATTCAAATGAGATAACTTATGGTTCGTTTTTTTCTGATTTGACATATTCGAAAATCGTGAATATTTTTAAGATTATTGAACAAAATCACTTGAAACTTTGCATATTGCTACAGTTCATGCAACTAAACATGAAAGACAAGTTACAAGTGATTTTGATCAATAAAAATATTCACGATTTTCGAATATGTTAATTAGTAAAAAAACGAACCATAAGTTATCTCATTTGAATATCACATAAGTCTAAATATCTCAAGAACTAAGTAAAATATGAAAAAGCTGTAAATTGATATTCCCCATTATTTTAAGAGTTCTTTCAAATAAGACAAACTTAATTTTCGTTTCATATACACTTTAAACTGGACATCCGAAGCATATAAGGGACCGTTCATTATTTACCGGAGGGGGGTGGATGGGTGAGAAAATGGGGGGGACCTGAAATTTTTGCTACTCCTTTTGGGGGGACCCTGAAATAATTTATAAGTTCTTAAGGGGGTATGAAGTTTTTGTATTAAACAAGGATAAGAGTGTTTGATGATCAACATTGTTTTACAAAAAGACTTTAATTAACAAATAAAACATAAAGCTCCGTGCATATGTACTCTTAAAGAATAAAACATAATCCGAAAATCGTCATCTTGTGACTTGATATTCAAGTTAAAAACAAGATAAGACAAAATGAGAGGTAATGTTTCGACTCTATTTCAAAGTCATTATCAAACCAATGATGTACAAAATATATGTACTCTTATAAAGGCACGTTTGACGTCATTTGAACACGAAAGAAGTTGAGTAGAGGCACGAGGCGATAGCCGAGTGCCTTTACACTTCTTTCGTGTTCAAATCACGTCAAACGTACCTTTATAAGAGTACATATGCACAGGAGCGGTATGTTTTATTTGTTTTATAAAATAAGAAGAAGCAAAACCAAGCTAAAAGTGAGGTAGTTTTGGAATTTGGCGGGCTTTTCTGGCCAGCTGACGCCATTCTACGCCATTCTACGTCATTCATGATCTATGTTCTCTTATAAATGCACGGAGCCCAGCCAATCAGAGCGTGCGTAGAGGGCACCTTATTTTATAATTGGAATTACTTTGTGTTGTTTTGTCAACTGTAAAATAAAAGTAAAAGTAAACCATAAGGCTCAGGTATTTAAATCCTGATTGTGACTTACCATCCTTGGTGTATTGTGTTGGTGAATAGTAGTGGAGAATGGTTAATAATTTGTGGTTTAATGTGTTAGGGTAATAATTATGATTGAGATTAAGAGAAGGATTGGTTTAATGTGTGGGTTGGGTTGGAATTAAGGTTGGTGTTAAGAAGTTTATATTTAGGGTTAAGGTTATGGGTTGAATTTTGAGGTTTTATACGTAGGGTGGGTGTGGTTAGGTTTCAAGATTAATTTCAGGATTTGAAGGGTTGGGGGGGCACTGAAATTATGTCAAATAAAAACGGGGGGGCTACCAAATTTTTGAACTTTGTTTGGGGGGTACCTGATAAAAAAAAAAAGTTTGGCAATTTCTCACCTATCCCCCCCCCCCCCCCCCCCCCCCCCCCGCTCCGATAAATAATGAACGGTCCCTAAGCGTAATATAATAGGCATGTCAAAAACTAGGCTCTGGTTCTGAGCGACCACGGTGAAGCAGACACTCCGGCGACGAGACTCAGAGCAAACAGAGTTGGAAAAAGTATTCAACCTTCCTCCGGATGCGTTTTTAAGTTTAGATAACCTTCCTCAAAATATATAGCGAGAATTTTGTGTTTTTCAATGTTCAGAAATACTGCGTGACTTTTACAGTACCTTGGTTTTCCAGGTTTTCCTATATAGGTAAGCTTTGGCATACTACAATAGCCAATTCTTTGAACGTTTTCATGGCGATAAAGTAATATAAATAAGTTTTGTAGAAACACCACGTAAAATGTTTCTTTGCTAAGTTTTCGGCCTGTTGACTCAAACTATCATTGCTCTGATGAAGGCCTGAGTCAACAGGCCGAAAGCTTAGCAAAGAAATAGTTTACGTGGTGTTTTAACAAAACTTATTTATACCACAATAGCTACTAATAACTGACCGCTGCTGACTGACAGCCTACTAACTACCCTCGACTGCTGGGAAGATACAGACATCACAGCAGACATCAGCGTACATGTCTCACACGTGTAACTGCTGCCACTGCCAGTGCTGGATAATTGTTGCTTAGCCAATGTTTTCAGTGCTGCAAATCGCTTTTCTTCTCGACACCTTGCTTGGTCAGTTGCAACTTTTTCAGGTTACCGAATGTGTTGTTTCACGTGTTTTCACTTTAAACCTTCCTCACTAAAGTAAACCTTCCTCCGGGTGGTATCCGCATGCCCGCAGCTTTTTTCCAACTCTGAAAGCAAGGTCTATAACGGTGAGGGTCCTTACCAGGGACGTAGCCAGGGGGGGAGCCGTGGGAGCCCCCTAGGCCTTCTGATATAAAACAACAGACATGTAACTACAAAACTGATGCAATATGCCATTGTGTCAGGAAATAAACTGTAAACAGTGTATTCAATCTACTGAGTGTATGCATTTTGAGTATCTATGTGACGTTTGCATGTTTTGAGTATTTTATATGACGCTTTTTAACCTTTAGAGTCTGTAAAATCTTCCTCCAAAAGCCAGGAAATGGCATTTCAGCGACTCTCGATTTCACAATTTCCCGGGGGGGCATGCCACCGGACCCCCCTACATTTTTTTTATTTCGGCTCCCCCCTTTCAACTACGTGCGTGGTCCTTACTCTCACTCTAACTTTAGCTTCTCCAGCTTTTTCTCGGGGCCGACACCTCCAGAAAACCGCAGATCGTTTAAACGCAGTCAAGTGACGAATTGTTTCTAATTCTAGCTTAAAAAGTTTGCTTAAAACGTTAGTGTTAGTACTTTCTCCCACTCTCCCCTCATATCTGGAACGCTTACTTCGGCTCAAGAAGTGAAGCCAAGCTCTATTATGTCGCCTGAAGCGTGATAATGAGTGAAGTTAGCGTTCCAAGGTATAGGAATGGATATAGGAAATGCAGTTCATTGTTCAATACTTGAATCACCTCTGATCGACACGTACTTATAAGCAATACCATGAAAACTGGTCTATTAGCTACAGTAGAAAACTAAACTAACATTATTTATACTGGCCTCATAACTCGATCAGTTCTATCTAAACTGTTATCCTCAGAGGTCCAGTAAGGAGCAACCTTTATTGATCCAGTGTTACTACAGAAGAAAACCAGAGTAAACTAAACTAACTTTATTTATACTGGATAACCCTATCAGTCATATCTAAACTGTTCTCTCTAGAGGTCCAGTAAGAACCATCCTTCATTGATCCTGTGTTACTACAGAAAGAAACCAGAGTAAACTAAACTACCTTTATTTATACTGGATAACTCTATCAGTCATATCTAAACTGTTCTCTCTAGAGGTCCAGTAAGGACAATCCCTCATTGATCCAGTGTTACTACAGGAGGAAACCAGAGTAAACTAAACTAACCTTATTTATACTGGATAACTCTATCAGTCATATCTAAACTGTTCTCTCTAGAGGTCCAGTAAGAACCATCCTTCATTGATCCAGTGGTACTACAGAAGGAAACCAGAGTAAACTAAACTAACTTTATTTATGCTGCATGAATAACTCTATCAGTCATATCTAAACTGTTCTTTCTAGAGGTCCAGTAAGAACCATCCTTCATTGATCCAGTGTTACTACAGAAGAGAACCAGAGTAAACTAAACTAACTTTATTTATACTGGATAACTCTATCAGTTATATCTAAACTGTTCTCTCCCGAGGTCCTGTAAGGACCATCCTTCATTGATCCAGTGTTACTACAGAAAGAAACCAGAGTAAACTAAACTACCTTTATTTATACTGGATAACTCTATCAGTCATATCTAAACTGTTCTCTCTAGAGGTCCAGTAAGGACAATCCCTCATTGATCCAGTGTTACTACAGGAGGAAACCAGAGTAAACTAAACTAACTTTATTTATACTGGATAACTCTATCAGTCATATCTAAACTGTTCTCTCTAGAGGTCCAGTAAGAACCATCCTTCATTGATCCAGTGGTACTGTGCCGCGAAGTATTATCAACCACAGATGAATGATGAATATAACAAATCGTATTTAGTAGTTTAACAATTCGATCTAAAATATAAATGATTTACAGGGTTGTTATAAGGAAATTATAATAGTCAAAAGGTTTAAAGTAAATAATAATAGCTTTCGGTCCTTACTTCTGTCGCCGTATCCATCATAATCCAACATATAGAGCATAAATCAATCCAGGTTAGCCATTTAAAATACATTTACATAAATCCATATATCAATCCAGGTTAGCAGTTCAAATTAACATCAACAGGTGAGCATAAAATACGAGCATACAACTTCGACAGGTTAGCAATAATAATCCTCGTGGTTTTTTTTATGTCCAATACCGTCATGCATCGTTCTTAATAATAATGTCAACTAATTATGTTAATAAATGGCATAAATTAAATTAAAGTGTGTTCGCACGTTCAGTTAAACATCCTCCCCCCCGATGATATCATCATCTTCATAACCTTCTGCTGGATACAACACAGCGATTTTTGTTACTGGTCTTCGGTACTGACCGGTGGGACAAATGACTTGAACATTTCTTATTCTTCCATCACTTCCTGGAAATACTTGGTTTACTCTGCCAATACACCAGTTTCCTCTCACAGCATTGGAATCCGCCACTATGACGACATCATCAACGCGTATGTTGCGCCTTTCAGAGTTCCACTTTCTTCTCGGCACGAGAAGGGGGAAAACATCTCTGGTCCAGCGCCGCCAAAACGAATCGATAATTTTTTGGACGAATTCTACTCGGTGTCGTGGATTTCTTGTTTCCTTAAATGGGCCTTGGGATATAACACTGGAGGCTCGCCCTAGCAGCATATCATTAGGACACAGGTAGGATCCATCACTCGGATCATTTGGTAAACAACCAATCGGACGTTGGTTCACAATGTTGGCAACCTCCAGCAGGGCGGTGTACAGCTCGAATGGTGTCAACTTGTGATCTCCAATAGCCTTTTTCAGTGCAATCTTGCAACTCTTGACCAACGCTTCCGCGCAGCCATTTTGATGGGGAGCTGCTGGGGTCGTAAACTCCCATTCTAGGCCTTTCTCTGCACAATACTCCTTGAGTTGCTTCACATCCCATCCTTCCAACATCTCTTGCAATTCTCGCTCGGCTCCGACAAACTGCGTTCCGTTGTCACTTAGAATCTTCGCCGGTTGACCTCTGACTGCAAAGAATCTTCGAAGTACTTGCATGAACTCCATGGCTGAGCAGTCAACCGCTAGTTCAAGGTGGACAGCCCTTGTATTAAGACACGTGAAAATTACTCCGTAATGTTTGGTTGTTTTGTTACGACCAACTTTGACTGTATACGGTCCGAAGTAATCACATGATGTGTAGTAGAACGGAGGCGTATATGGCGAAAGACGTTCTCTTGGCAGGTCAGCCATCAGTTGATTCTCAGCTTTGTGCTCTATTTCTCGACAAGTAACACATCTAAACTTGACTGTCTTCGCCAAATCTCGAGCTTTCAAGATCCAATATTTTGCTTTGGTTTTGGCTGCGGTGGCTGCAACTCCAGGGTGTCCATACCGCTGATGCATGTGTCGTGTGATAAGTAACGATATCCAATGTTTATACGGGAGTAGTGCTGGGTGTTTCATCTCATATGATGCTATGGCCTTGTCGACTCTTCCACCAACTCTTATAACACCGTCTTGATCAACAAATGGGCTTAGCTGCCTGAACTCTCCCTTGGCTTGACGTTCTCGTAGGTCGTCTTGTGCTACGGTGATCCATAACTTCTCTGCTTCGTCTAATTCTTGTAGTGACAGTGGTCCGTCCTGTCCGGCAGAATTCTGTACTTCCACTCTTTGTTGATGCTTGGCTTTGATGTTTCTGATGAATCTTTGTACGTAGGCAGTAACTCGGATCAACTTTCTCCATTTAGAGAATTTCTTGCACTGGATAATTTGCTGGACCGATGAGACGACGTTGACCATGTATGGGTTTCGGTATTCTTTCTGTACTTCTTCATCATCCTTGGTGACTGGACTTTGATCTTGAGGCCAGTCCCTTTCTGGTAAGTATAGGAATTCTGGTCCACATTTCCACCGTCCACTAAGGTTTTCCACTTTAACACCACGAGAAACATCATCTGCTACGTTAAACTCTCCAGGGATATGTCTCCATTGGCAAGGGTCACTGATGCTTTGTATTTCCCCAATGCGTACCGACACAAACGGTTTGAATCCCCGAGCTTGACTGCGGATCCAGGAGTACACGATAGTGCTGTCAGTAAAGAAGATCACCCTTTCAAACTGTATCCGGCATTCTTCTTGAATGGTCTTGTAAAGCCTTGCTGCCAATACAGCTGCCTGCAATTCTAGTCTCGGAATTGTCAACTCTTTAAGTGGAGCCACTCTGGATTTTGCTGCGATGAACCTCACGTCATACTCTTGCTTGGTAGTTTGCCATCTCAAATAGGCGCATGTTCCAAATGCTTCTCTTGACGCATCAGCAAAGATACACAACTCTGGCTTTCCAAAGGAATCTTTTGGAGTTACACACCTTGGGAATGTTACATCGTTTAGCTTTTCAAATTCTTGGAAGAGCTTATACCATTCTTGGCAGTCATCAAGAGGCAGTTCTTGATCCCACTCATACCCCTTTTGCCACAGCCGTTGCATACCAATTTTTGCTCGAATTATGAAGGCAGCAGCTATACCAATTGGGTCATAGATTCGGGCAATGTTACTCAGAATTTTTCTCTTGGTCAGCTTTGTCTGTTCAGGAATCGCACCATCTAAAGTTGTCATCTTGGCAAGGTCGGCTTTGACTTTGAACGTTAAGTTATCCGTCTTATTGTTCCATGCTATTCCAAGAACTTTCTCTTCGCCTTCCCCATGCAAGATCTTCATTGCTTGTTCTTCTTCTGGATGCTGGCCATCATTTTCCAGATCTTCATTAGAGACCCAACCCTTGACTTTAAATCCTCCTGTTTCCAGGACTGTATCCAGATCTTTTGTTAGCTCCTGTGCCTTTTCCACTGTCTTGACCGAGTCACATATATCATCCATATATGAGTTCTCTTTCAGGGCTTTCGCTGCTTGTGGGTAGGACTGTTGATGTTCCTCTGCTGTTTTTCTCAAGGCAATCTGAGCCATTGCTGGTGCTGGCTTATCTCCGAATGTTAACACCGTCTTAATGTAAACATCAGGCTCTCTATCGACTTCCATGTCTCTCCACAGAAAGCGATGTACGTGTTGATCAACCTCTGGTATTAATACACGATGATACATCTTTGATACATCACCACTGATTGCCACTCTTTCTTCTCTAAATCGAAGTATCACACCAAACAGATTGTTTAGTAAGTCTGGACCCTTGAGCCAGTAGTCGTTTAAGCGATGGCCTTGGTAAATAGCAGATGAATTGTATACTATTCTCAATGGGGTGCTTTTCTTTTCGGGCTTCACAACTCCATGGTGAGCGATGTAATGCACTGGTCCTTCATATGACTTGAGTTCTTGTGGCTTGAGCTTTCGGGCAAACTTCATATCTTCCATTTCTTTTATCTGTCTCGTGTAGGCTTTAGCTTGTTCTGGATCTTTGGCCAGTTGTCGCTCTGTGGCTTCTAACCTTTTCAGTGCTTGTCTCTTGTTGTCAGGGAGCATCTTAGGATCGCGTTTCCATGGGTAAGGAATAAGCCATTGCTTTCCAGACTTCTTACATGACTCCTCAATAACTTTGGCCTCTTCTCGCTCCACCTGACTGAGTCTTCCTGGTTTGCAAAGACATGGTTTTACCTCAACACCCATTGATTCTGTTGACCAAAAGTCACTCATCTCTACAGGGGCAGACACTGGTATTCCAACATGCAATACTTTACTCACTCCTGCTTGCTTACCAGGCGTTGCTCCAAACACCAACCATCCAAGTGGAGAATGTCGAGCTACCAAGTTTTCAACTTGCTTTATCTCTCCAGTATGCATATTTACATGATCGACACCAATTAGTAGATCTATAGGGCCACTTTCACGACACAATTCTTCTTGTAGACCAAAATACTTGGCAATCTTGTTTATCTCGACTTCATTGGTCCCATCACTTATATGTGGAATCCCCACTGCTTGAACTGCAAAGATACCTTTGTTTGTCAAGGATCTAACAGGCACTTCATATACCTTGGTCTTTAACTCTTCTTCTTGTCCACCAACTTTGGCTATGGTTATGTCTACCTCTTGGCCTTTGAGCTTCAAATGTTCAGCTAAATCATTTCGTATTAAGCTTACTTGTGCTCCTGAATCAATAAGAATGTTGCTCTTTTCTTGCTTGTTGTTTCTTCCCAGAATGGTTGCTGAAAGTACTGGAAGCAATGCGTCCTTTTGCTTTACAACTGATGCCACACCAACAAATTTAGAGCTTGAGTGCAGTAATGGATGGTGGTTCTTGTTACATTGCTCGTTATTGACCATCTCTGGGCATGGACGTCTTCGAATACAACTTGATGCTCTGTGATCTCTTCCAGCACGTTTGAGACAGCTGAAACAGGCATGGTTTTCTTTCACCAACTTTAGACGATCATCGGGACTTAACACTGTAAACTTGTAACATTGATCCACCCAGTGATCAGAGCTTGGGCATAACCAGCACTTAGACTTTTGCTTTTGTTGCTGTTCTGTAGAAAATTGGTAGACTTTAGCTCTCAAGGGTTGCTGTATATTTCTTAAAGGTGCTGTTGCTCGCATTCTTGATTTCATTTCTGACGTCATCCATTCTATTATATTCTCCAGCGTCGCCTCGATTTTCTCTCTTTCTACATGGCGTGCCCATATCTTGCGGTCATCATTACACATCTTTTGCTCAATAATTGCAATCATATGATTGTTGTCCATATCATGTGGACGGCCAACTTCTTTAAGTGTATTATAGCTTCTTCTGATTAAATGCACAAGTTCACAAAAGCGCGAGTCCTCATCATTATGTAAAGGCTTGAATTTTGCAATGTCTTGTGTCACTGTGTCAGCTACAAACCTTGGGTCTCCATAAATCGAGTCCAGATAGTCCCAAGCAGAGTTGTAATCTGATCCAATACCTTTGATGAGGTCCAATGGTTTCCCAGTGAGTGCAGATCGAAGGAGAGTAATAGCATCTCTGTTGTTGAATCTTGTACCAATGATATGTTTAAAATCTGATTTAAAAATAGCATATTCTCGCACATCGCCGTTGAACTTAGGCATTTTTGGTTTCTCGATCTTGAATGCACAGGCTTCTGAGGTGCTATTGTCTTTCTTGCTTACACATTGTTCAGTGTGAACTTGGCTCTTGTTTAATGGCAAAGTTTCGCTGTCTTCTTTGGACGTTTCCTCTGTAACATTTGTATCTTCTTCAATAGGCTTGAGTTGATTGGTAATCTCTACTTCCTTTTCGCTAGTCTTCTTAACGTTAACCGACAAAGCCATTTCTTCATATTCTTTAGTACGGGCTTCCAACTTTAAGAAATTCTGTTGACATTCTTCTAACCACAGTTCTTCCGTCTCAAATTCTTTATCGTCGTCAATAAACTGCGTATATTTGTCGTGTTTCTCGACCAAATCAACATACGTTTGTTGTACTTTTGTAAGACACTCTCTTACCTCGTCTATGCTTCGTCCACTTTCAATCCGATAAACCAATGCTCTTCCTGACCTGGTTAGCGCTGCCTTTGCATTTCTTCTCGTTAATTTTGCCTCCTTCGAAGCATCTTTATTATCCTGAGACATTTGCCGTATGTTGATAATCCTTCTGGACCGAAGGAATCAGAAATCGAATGAATGTGCCGCGAAGTATTATCAACCACAGATGAATGATGAATATAACAAATCGTATTTAGTAGTTTAACAATTCGATCTAAAATATAAATGATTTACAGGGTTGTTATAAGGAAATTATAATAGTCAAAAGGTTTAAAGTAAATAATAATAGCTTTCGGTCCTTACTTCTGTCGCCGTATCCATCATAATCCAACATATAGAGCATAAATCAATCCAGGTTAGCCATTTAAAATACATTTACATAAATCCATATATCAATCCAGGTTAGCAGTTCAAATTAACATCAACAGGTGAGCATAAAATACGAGCATACAACTTCGACAGGTTAGCAATAATAATCCTCGTGGTTTTTTTTATGTCCAATACCGTCATGCATCGTTCTTAATAATAATGTCAACTAATTATGTTAATAAATGGCATAAATTAAATTAAAGTGTGTTCGCACGTTCAGTTAAACAGGTACTACAGAAGGAAACCAGAGTAAACTAAACTAACTTTATTTATACTGCATGAATAACTCTATCAGTCATATCTAAACTGTTCTTTCTAGAGGTCCAGTAAGAACCATCCTTCATTGATCCAGTGTTACTACAGAAGAGAACCAGAGTAAACTAAACTAACTTTATTTATACTGGATAACTCTATCAGTCATATCTAAACTGTTCTCTCTAGAGGTCCAGTAAGAACCATCCTTCATTGATCCAGTGTTACTACAGAAGAGAACCAGAGTAAACTAAACTAACTTTATTTATACTGGATAACTCTATCAGTTATATCTAAACTGTTCTCTCCCGAGGTCCAGTAAAGACCATCCTTCATTGGTCCAGTGTTACTACAGGAGGAAATTGGAGTACCCAGTAAGGCAGAGTCAAACACGAAGCACTCTTCTCACATGCGGCCAAGGTGAAATTTTAATCAGATAACTGCTGAGAGCAGCAATTGAACCCGGGTCGCAGAGGTGAAAGGCACGTGCAGTAACCACAGTGCCACCAAGACCCCTAATCAGTTGAATTAGAACTAATAAGTCACGCAAATTATTGTGGATAATTTTTGGGTGAGGGAAAGCTAGTTTAGTTCAACTGTAAGAAGGTGGACTTACCGTATTTCAAGCGCTGGTGGTAGTCCAGCCAAGACTACAAAGTAAACGTCGTACAAGGATTCTCTTATCCCAAACTCAGAATGGTTCTTGGCAACCAGAAGTTTTATATTAAAACTAAATAAAATAATAATTAATGTCACGTATTGCAAGTAATAGTAAGAAAAGAAATGATTGCTAGCTTGAATAAGAAAATTGAGTGTATATAAATGTACTTCGACATATATAGTAAATCTTATCATGTTTAAATACTAATAGTACTTTATATAAAACAAACAACTTTAGAACACTGAGATGCATTAAGACAAATTACCAACACCATCAAAATCATCATCACCATCACCATCATCACCATCATCATCATCATCGTCACCATCGTCACCATCATCACCATCATCACTATCATCACCATCATCATCATCATCATCACCACCAACATCACCAACGTCACCATGCACAACTACCAACAACATCACCGCCACTAACACCACTACAACAACAGCACTATCATCACCACCATCAGCACCACCACCAACACTATCATCAACACCATCAGCACTACCACGAACACCACCACCACGAACACCACCACCACTAACACCACCAATATCATCACCACTACCACCACCACTAACACCATGACTACCACCAACACCATCACTACTACCACCAACACCATCACTAACACCAACACCATCACTACTACCACCACCACTAACACCATCACTACCACCAACACCATCACTACCACCACCACCACTAACACTATCACCACCACCAACACCATCACTACCACCACCACCACTAACACCATCACTACCACCATCACTACCACCAACACCATCACTACTACCACCACCACACACGCCATCACTACGACCATCACTACCACCAACACCATCACTACTACCACCACCACTAACACCATCACTACCACCATCACTAACACCAACACCATCACTACTACCACCACCACTAACACCATCACTACCACCATCACTAACACCAACACCATCACTACTACCACCACCACCACACACGCCATCACTACGACCATCACTACCACCAACACCATCACTACTACCACCACCACTAACACCATCACTACCACCATCACCATCACTAACACCAACACCATCATTACTACCACCACCACTAACACCATCACTACCATCATCACTACCACCAACACCATCACTACTACCACCACCACTAACACCATCACTACCACCAACACCATGAATATTACCACCACCACCACTAACTCCACTACTACCAACACCATTACTACTACCAACACCATCACTACTACCAACACCATCACTACTACCAACACCAAGACTATCACCACCACCACCACCACCACTAACACCATCACTACCACCAACACCATCACTACTACCAACACCAAGACTATCACCACCACCACCACTAACACCACCAAGACCATCACCACTACCACCACAACTAACACCATCATTACTACCAACACCAAGACCATCACCACCACCACCAACATCACTACTACCACCACCAACAACAACACCATCATCACTACTACCACCACCACCAACAACAACAGCACCATCATCACTACCACCAACACTATCACTACTACCATCACTACCACCATCACTACTACCAACACCATCACTACTAAAAACATCACTACCACCATCACTACTACCACCACCACCATCCCAACAGCCAGTTCGCTGATAGCTAGAACACAAATACAACCACAATTTTTTGAGAAACACAAACATCAACTTACGATTTTCCTTCCACCATAAATACGGTTTCAAATTCCAATGCAGCACTTGTGGAGTTTAAACGACCACGATTAGTGCCAAAACAACCACTGGACTAAAAATAACCAAATTAAGACATATATATATTATTCAATACTCCACCAACTGAATTACAAGATCAATCAACTCACAATATTTATAGTTCAACACCCCATCAACTGAACTAAGATCATTCCACTCACAATCTTTGATACTCTAGTTCAACACTCTATCAACTGAACTACAAGATCATTCAACTCACAATCTTTGATACTCTAGTTCAACACTCTATCAACTGAACTACAAGATCATTCAACTCACAATCTTTGATACTCTAGTTCAACACTCCATCAACTGAACTACAAGATCATTCAACTCGCAATATTTGATACTCTAGTTCAACACTCTATCAACTGAACTACAAGATCACTCAACTCACAATCTTTGATACTCTAGTTCAACACTCTATCAACTGAGCTACAAGATCATTCAACTCACAATCTTTGATACTCTAGTTCAACACTCTATCAAGTGAGCTACAAGATCATTCAACTCACAATCTTTGTTACTCTAGTTCAACACTCTATCAACTGAGCTACAAGATCATTCAACTGAACTACAAGAACATTCAACTCGCAATATTTGATACTCTAGTTCAACACTCTACCAACTGATCTACAAGATCATTCAACTCACAATCTTTGATACTCTAGTTCAACACTCTATCAACTGAACTACAAGATCATTCAACTCACAATCTTTGATACTCTAGTTCAACACTCTATCAACTGAACTACAAGATCATTCAACTCACAATCTTTGATACTCTAGTTCAACACTCCATCAACTGAACTACAAGATCATTCAACTCACAATCTTCGATACTCTAGTTCAACACTCTACCAACTGAACTACAAGATCATTCAACTCACAATCTTTGATACTCTAGTTCAACACTCTATCAACTGAACTACAAGATCATTCAACTCGCAATATTTGATACTCTAGTTCAACACTCTATCAACTGAACTACAAGATCATTCAACTCACAATCTTTGATACTCTAGTTCAACACTCTATCAACTGAGCTACAAGATCATTCAACTCACAATCTTTGATACTCTAGTTCAACACTCTATCAAGTGAGCTACAAGATCATTCAACTCACAATCTTTGTTACTCTAGTTCAACACTCTATCAACTGAGCTACAAGATCATTCAACTGAGCTACAAGAACATTCAACTCGCAATATTTGATACTCTAGTTCAACACTCTACCAACTGATCTACAAGATCATTCAACTCACAATCTTTGATACTCTAGTTCAACACTCTATCAACTGAACTACAAGATCATTCAACTCACAATCTTTGATACTCTAGTTCAACACTCTATCAACTGAACTACAAGGTCATTCAACTCACAATCTTTGATACTCTAGTTCAACACTCCATCAACTGAACTACAAGATCATTCAACTCGCAATATTTGATACTCTAGTTCAACACTCTATCAACTGAACTACAAGATCACTCAACTCACAATCTTTGATACTCTAGTTCAACACTCTATCAACTGAGCTACAAGATCATTCAACTCACAATCTTTGATACTCTAGTTCAACACTCTATCAAGTGAGCTACAAGATCATTCAACTCACAATCTTTGTTACTCTAGTTCAACACTCTATCAACTGAGCTACAAGATCATTCAACTGAACTACAAGAACATTCAACTCGCAATATTTGATACTCTAGTTCAACACTCTACCAACTGATCTACAAGATCATTCAACTCACAATCTTTGATACTCTAGTTCAACACTCTATCAACTGAACTACAAGATCATTCAACTCACAATCTTTGATACTCTAGTTCAACACTCTATCAACTGAACTACAAGATCATTCAACTCACAATCTTTGATACTCTAGTTCAACACTCCATCAACTAAACTACAAGATCATTCAACTCACAATCTTCGATACTCTAGTTCAACACTCTACCAACTGAACTACAAGATCATTCAACTCACAATCTTTGATACTCTAGTTCAACACTCTATCAACTGAACTACAAGATCATTCAACTCGCAATATTTGATACTCTAGTTCAACACTCTATCAACTGAACTACAGATCATTCAACTCACAATCTTTGATACTCTAGTTCAACACTCTATCAACTGAGCTACAAGATCATTCAACTCACAATCTTTGATACTCTAGTTCAACACTCTATCAAGTGAGCTACAAGATCATTCAACTCACAATCTTTGTTACTCTAGTTCAACACTCTATCAACTGAGCTACAAGATCATTCAACTGAACTACAAGAACATTCAACTCGCAATATTTGATACTCTAGTTCAACACTCTACCAACTGATCTACAAGATCATTCAACTCACAATCTTTGATACTCTAGTTCAACACTCTATCAACTGAACTACAAGATCATTCAACTCACAATCTTTGATACTCTAGTTCAACACTCTATCAACTGAACTACAAGATCATTCAACTCACAATCTTTGATACTCTAGTTCAACACTCCATCAACTGAACTACAAGATCATTCAACTCACAATCTTTGATACTCTAGTTCAACACTCTATCAACTAAACTATAAGATCATCCAACTCACAATCTTTGATACTCTAGTTCAACACTCCATCAACTGAACTACAAGATCATTCAACTCACAATCTTTGATACTCTAGTTCAACACTCTGTCAACTGAACTACAAGATCATTCAACTCACAATCTTTGATACTCTAGTTCAACACTCTACCAACTGAACTACAAGATCATCCAACTCACAATCTCTGATACTCTAGTTCAACACTCTATCAACTGAACTACAAGATCATTCAACTCACAATCTTTGATACTCTAGTTCAACACTCTATCAACTGAACTACAAGATCATTCAACTCACAATCTTTGATACTCTAGTTCAACACTCTATCAACTGAACTACAAGATCATTCAACTCACAATCTTTGATACTCTAGTTCAACACTCTATCAACTGAACTACAAGATCATTCAACTCACAATCTTTGATACTCTAGTTCAACACTCTATCAACTGAGCTACAAGATCATTCAACTCACAATCTTTGATACTCTAGTTCAACACTCTATCAACTGAATTACAAGATCATTCAACTCACAATCTTTGATACTCTAGTTCAACACTCTATCAACTGAGCTACAAGATCATTCAACTCACAATCTTTGATATTCTAGTTCAACACTCTATCAACTAACTACAAGATCATTCAACTCACAATCTTTGATACTCTAGTTCAACACTCTATCAACTAAACTACAAGATCATTCAACTCACAATCTTTGATACTCTAGTTCAACACTCTATCAACTAAACTACAAGATCATTCAACTCACAATCTTTGATACTCTAGTTCAACACTCTATCAAGTGAGCTACAAGATCATTCAACTCACAATCTTTGTTACTCTAGTTCAACACTCTATCAACTGAGCTACAAGATCATTCAACTGAACTACAAGAACATTCAACTCGCAATATTTGATACTCTAGTTCAACACTCTACCAACTGATCTACAAGATCATTCAACTCACAATCTTTGATACTCTAGTTCAACACTCTATCAACTGAACTACAAGATCATTCAACTCACAATCTTTGATACTCTAGTTCAACACTCTATCAACTGAACTACAAGATCATTCAACTCACAATCTTTGATACTCTAGTTCAACACTCCATCAACTGAACTACAAGATCATTCAACTCACAATCTTCGATACTCTAGTTCAACACTCTACCAACTGAACTACAAGATCATTCAACTCACAATCTTTGATACTCTAGTTCAACACTCTATCAACTGAACTACAGATCATTCAACTCACAATCTTTGATACTCTAGTTCAACACTCTATCAACTGAGCTACAAGATCATTCAACTCACAATCTTTGATACTCTAGTTCAACACTCTATCAAGTGAGCTACAAGATCATTCAACTCACAATCTTTGTTACTCTAGTTCAACACTCTATCAACTGAGCTACAAGATCATTCAACTGAACTACAAGAACATTCAACTCGCAATATTTGATACTCTAGTTCAACACTCTACCAACTGATCTACAAGATCATTCAACTCACAATCTTTGATACTCTAGTTCAACACTCTATCAACTGAACTACAAGATCATTCAACTCACAATCTTTGATACTCTAGTTCAACACTCCATCAACTGAACTACAAGATCATTCAACTCACAATCTTTGATACTCTAGTTCAACACTCTATCAACTAAACTATAAGATCATCCAACTCACAATCTTTGATACTCTAGTTCAACACTCCATCAACTGAACTACAAGATCATTCAACTCACAATCTTTGATACTCTAGTTCAACACTCTGTCAACTGAACTACAAGATCATTCAACTCACAATCTTTGATACTCTAGTTCAACACTCTACCAACTGAACTACAAGATCATCCAACTCACAATCTCTGATACTCTAGTTCAACACTCTATCAACTGAACTACAAGATCATTCAACTCACAATCTTTGATACTCTAGTTCAACACTCTATCAACTGAACTACAAGATCATTCAACTCACAATCTTTGATACTCTAGTTCAACACTCTATCAACTGAACTACAAGATCATTCAACTCACAATCTTTGATACTCTAGTTCAACACTCTATCAACTGAACTACAAGATCATTCAACTCACAATCTTTGATACTCTAGTTCAACACTCTATCAACTGAGCTACAAGATCATTCATCTCACAATCTTTGATACTCTAGTTCAACACTCTATCAACTGAATTACAAGATCATTCAACTCACAATCTTTGATACTCTAGTTCAACACTCTATCAACTGAGCTACAAGATCATTCAACTCACAATCTTTGATATTCTAGTTCAACACTCTATCAACTAACTACAAGATCATTCAACTCACAATCTTTGATACTCTAGTTCAACACTCTATCAACTAAACTACAAGATCATTCAACTCACAATCTTTGATACTCTAGTTCAACACTCTATCAACTAAACTACAAGATCATTCAACTCACAATCTTTGATACTCTAGTTCAACACTCTATCAACTGAACTACAAGATCATTCAACTCACAATCTTTGATACTCTAGTTCAACACTCTATCAACTGAGCTACAAGATCATTCAACTCACAATCTTTGATACTCTAGTTCAACACTCTATCAACTGAATTACAAGATCATTCAACTCACAATCTTTGATACTCTAGTTCAACACTCTATCAACTGAGCTACAAGATCATTCAACTCACAATCTTTGATATTCTAGTTCAACACTCTATCAACTAACTACAAGATCATTCAACTCCCCATCTTTGATACTCTAGTTCAACACTCTATCAACTAAACTACAAGATCATTCAACTCACAATCTTTCATACTCTAGTTCAACACTCTATCAACTGAACTACAAGATCATTCAACTCACAATCTTTGATGCTCTAGTTCAACACTCTATCAACTGAGCTACAAGATCATTCAACTCACAATCTTTCATACTCTAGTTCAACACTCTATCAACTGAACTACAAGATCATTCAACTCACAATCTTTGATACTCTAGTTCAACACTCTGTCAACTGAACTACAAGATCATTCAACTCACAATCTTTGATACTCTAGTTCAACACTCTATCAACTGAACTACAAGATCATTCAACTCACAATCTTTGATACTGTAGTTCAACACTCTATCAACTGAACTACAAGATCATTCAACTCACAATCTTTGATACTCTAGTTCAACACTCTGTCAACTGAACTACAAGATCATTCAACTCACAATCTTTGATACTCTAGTTCAACACTCTATCAACTGAACTACAAGATCATTCAACTCACAATCTTTGATACTCTAGTTCAACACTCTATCAACTGAACTACAAGATCATTCAACTCACAATCTTTGATACTCTAGTTCAACACTCTGTCAACTGAACTACAAGATCATTCAACCCACAATCTTTGATACTCTAGTTCAACACTCTATCAACTGAAATACAAGATCATTCAACTCACAATCTTTGATACTCTAGTTCAACACTCTATCAACTGAACTACAAGATCATTCAACTCACAATCTTTGATACTCTAGTTCAACACTCTATCAACTGAACTACAAGATCATTCAACTCACAATCTTTGATACTCTAGTTCAACACTCTATCAACTGAACTACAAGATCATTCAACTCACAATCTTTGATACTGTAGTTCAACACTCTATCAACTGAACTACAAGATCATTCAACTCACAATCTTTGATACTCTAGTTCAACACTCTGTCAACTGAACTACAAGATCATTCAACTCACAATCTTTGATACTCTAGTTCAACACTCTATCAACTGAACTACAAGATCATTCAACTCACAATCTTTGATACTCTAGTTCAACACTCTATCAACTGAACTACAAGATCATTCAACTCACAATCTTTGATACTCTAGTTCAACACTCTGTCAACTGAACTACAAGATCATTCAACCCACAATCTTTGATACTCTAGTTCAACACT
Source organism: Corallium rubrum (assembly GCA_964035015.1). NCBI lineage: Eukaryota > Metazoa > Cnidaria > Anthozoa > Scleralcyonacea > Coralliidae > Corallium > Corallium rubrum. Next base: position 7,886,040 of record OZ036015.1, read on the forward strand.
CTATCAACTGAAATACAAGATCATTCAACTCACAATCTTTGATACTCTAGTTCAACACTCTATCAACTGAACTACAAGATCATTCAACTCACAATCTTTGATACTCTAGTTCAACACTCTATCAACTGAACTACAAGATCATTCAAATCACAATCTTTGATACTCTAGTTCAACACTCTATCAACTGAACTACAAGATCATTCAACATGGGTATTTTTTTGTAAATACTAATACTTACATTCAAAGCTGGTTGTTCTATACTATCAAAGTCTTCAAAGTCTTTAACATCTGGTATGGAAATCAGAGCTTCGTCGGACATGTTCGAGCGATAGAAATCTATATCATTGACATCACCACAGAACCAAGTAAACGTCATTCCATCAATGCCCTCAAAATCAGGATCAATTGACGCTGATGCATTTATTACAGCCTTTAAAAATACATTAAACAATGATAAATAACAAAGTTGCTCGCCTAGATTAGAATATTCATGAAAAAAACTGGTAGTGGTGGTGGTAGTGGTGGTGGTAGTGATGGTGGAAGCGATGGTGGTAGTGATGGTGGTAGTAATAGTGGTGGTAGTATTGGTAGTGGTGGTGGTAGTGATGGTGGTAGAAATAGTGGTGGTAGTATTGGTAGTGGTGGTGGTAGTGATGGTGGTAGTGATAGTGGCGGTAGTATTGGTAGCGGTGGTGGTAGTGATGGTGGTAGCGATGGTGGTAGTGATGGTGGTAGTAATAGTGGTAGTGATGGTGGTAGCGATGGTGGTAGTGATGGTGGTAGTATTGGTAGTGGTGGTGGTAGTGATGGTGGTAGCGATGGTGGTAGTGATGGTGGTAGTAATAGTGGTAGTGATGGTGGTAGTGATGGTGGTAGTAATAGTGGTAGTGATGGTGGTAGTGATGGTGGTAGTAATAGTGGTAGTGATGGTGGCAGTGCTGGTGGTAGTAATAGTGGTAGTAATAGTGGTAGTGATGGTGGTAGCAATAGTGGTGGTAGTGATGGTGGTAGTGATGGTGGTAGCAATAGTGGTGGTAGTGATGGTGGTAGTGATGGTGGTAGCAATAGTGGTGGTAGTGATGGTGGTAGTGACGGTGGTAGTGATGGTGGTGGTGATGGTGGTAATGATGGTGGTAGTAATAGTGGTAGTGATGGTGGCAGTGGTGGTGGCAGTGAGTGGTAGTAATAGTGGTAGTAATAGTGGTAGTGATGGTGGTAGTGGTGGTTATGGTGGTAGCGATAGTGGTGGTAGTGATGGTGGTTGTGATGGTGTTAGTGATGGTGATAGTGATGGTGTTAGTGGTGGTGGTAGTAGTGATGGTGTTGGTGGTAGTGATGGTGGTAGTGATGGTGGTAGTGATGGTGATAGTAATGGTGGTAGTGATGGTGGTAGCGATAGTGGTGGTAGTAATAGTGGTAGTGATGGTGGTAGTAATAGTGGTAGTGATGGTAGTGATGGTGGTGGTAGTGATGGTGGTTGTAATGGTGGTAGTGATGGTGGTAGAGATGGTGGTTGTAATGGTGGTAGTGATGGTGGTAGTGATTGTGGTAGCGATAGTGGTAGTAATAGTGGTAGTGATGGTGGTAGTGATGGTGGTAGTGATGGTGGTAGTGATGGTGATAGTGATGGTGTTAGTGGTGGTGGTAGTAGTGATGGTGTTGGTGGTAGTGATGGTGGTAGTGATGGTGATAGTAATGGTGGTAGTGATGGTGGTAGCGATAGTGGTGGTAGTAATAGTGGTAGTGATGGTAGTGATGGTGGTGGTAGTGATGGTGGTTGTAATGGTGGTTGTAATGGTGGTAGTGATGGTGGTAGAGATGGTGGTTGTAATGGTGGTAGTGATGGTGGTAGTGATTGTGGTAGCGATAGTGGTAGTAATAGTGGTAGTGATGGTGGTAGTGATGGTGGTAGTGATGGTGGTAGTGATGGTGGTAGTAACAGTGGTAGTGATGGTGGTAGTGATGGTGGTAGTGATGGTGGTAGTGATGGTGGTAGTGATGGTGGTAGTGATGGGGGTAGTGATGGGGGTAGTGATAGTGGTAGTAATAGTGGTAGTGATGGTGGTAGTGATGGTGGTAGTGATGGTGGTAGAGATGGTGGTAGTGATGGTGGTAGTGATGGGGGTAGTGATAGTGGTAGTAATAGTGGTAGTGATGGTGGTAGTGATGGTGGTAGTGATGGGGGTAGTGATAGTGGTAGTAATAGTGGTAGTGATGGTGGTAGTGATGGTGGTAGTGATGGTGGTAGTGATGGTGGTAGTAATGGTGGTGGTGGTGATGATGGCGCTATTGGTGTTAGTGTTGGTGCTTGTGCTGATAGTAATAATGGTAACTGTAGTGTAAAGTGCATTGCTATATTACTCTACTGATACAGTGTTATAGCTTTAAGAAACAGAAATTCTAACCCGTTCTCGATACACTACTGGCACAAATGGTCCTTTGGTTAAAGCAGCTTCAATCCACGGAGTTTGAACGATGTGAACATAATATGTGTCTACTCCATAGATATACGGAAAACCTTTCATCTCTAATCTGGCAACAATCGCATAAAACCCATACGTCAGAGTGCGTCCAGGAATACTGAGTACATCAGTGATGAGAACCACATCATCGCCACATTGGTACTCAGTCTTCGGTAGCAGTTCAGCAGGTTTTTGCACAATCCTCGGATCAACATCAAACTTATACACACTCCATACAGTGCGCGTTAGCTCAGTCTTCTCGCAAAGTATTTCATTTTCCGTTGATAATTCCAGCGTGAAGGAACGATTGTGACGACTGGCTTTGATAGGATAGCTGTTATCAGGAGGCAATCCTACATCAAACAGAAAGTTAACGAAATTTGCACTACTTAATCCTGCTTTCCATATAAACGCTACGATCGCCGCGATCGCTCAAAAATAAATTCGGCCATCGCAACCACGTCCCCAGGGCATTTTGCCTCCACATTGGGAGTCGGCGAAAATGGCCCTGGCATCGGCTGGTCACGTGACACCCAGAATTTTGGGGTGTTTTGGCAAGAAAATTTATGCGGTCTTTGTGTTTCGTTTTTGTATAATACGTATACATGAATAATAAATAAGAAATATTTAACGCTCTGCCGAATCACTCATGTGAACCTTTATCATAAATGCAACTGGCTAGCATTATTCATCATGATACTCCCCACGATTATCCAGGATACATTTAAATGTCGGGAAGAAACATATATCTAATGTTGTTCTTGACTTTAACCAAAGCTATCGTTACAATTCTTTGGATGAACTTCGCAGAGTGGATTTATTGCAATTCATATTTTGATGAATAAATTACACTGTATCTGAATTAATCAAGTTTTTAAACCGGCCAATCCGATTATAGAATCGACCAGCCGATGCCAGGGCCATTTTCGCCGACCTCCCAACGTGGAGGCAAAATGCCCTGGGGACGAGGTTGCGGCCATCGCAACGATCAACAATCATGTCGCTGTTCCCATATGATCGCTAAGGTAGCCATGGTTGACTGCGGCCATTGTTTTGATGGTCTGCTTGGATGCATACTGATCGCCAAGATCGCAAAATCACCCTTTGCATATAAAACGCAACGATCGCGATCATGATTTTCCATCCCGGCGATCGTTGCGTCAGTGGTATCCATATGATCGCTATACGATGCATCTCATATGCAAACGCTACCACTTAGGAAGTACATATGACTATGAATTTACAACCTTAATTTTAGCTCTCCATCTGAGCCTCAGTACTAGGGACTTTAAGAAAACACAACGATTACGACTACGGCAACGTGTTTGCAGAATAGAATTTTATGTCATATACAAAGAACTTTTGTAAATGACAGTCCCAAGAGTAATCTTTACGCCGTCGTGACTCTGTTGACAACGTAGAAAAAGCATTTTAACGTTGTAAAGACAACGCAGAACCTGAATCACTACAGAAGCCTTGGAGAAGCTTAACCTTACTCTCGCGACTAGCATAGATTGAACAAGCGTATCTCTTCAAGAATTTAAGAACAAAACGAGTCCGTGCGATAATGTATCTTGAAATTTGAATGTATAAATACACCACCATTTAATACCACTGGCAAACTTTTTACCGTAGCCGTAGTCCGTTCTCTGAATCTTAAAGTCCCTAGTGACTCAATGGTTAGAGCGTCTAACTGGTCATGAGCAGGTTCGATAGCTGTCTGATCGAGCAAAGATAGACAGAACAAAGTGAAATGATGGTAAACTGCTGAGAATAGTTTTAATAACGAAATACTGACGTTTCAAGCAGAGTTTTTCATTAGTTTTTCACTAAATTACGAAATACTGACGTTTCAAGCAGAGCTCTTCATCAGAGTAAAAACTAGAGTGTTGTGTAGGCAGTGTTTTAGATAGAGCAAAGTGAAAAGATGGTAAACTGCTGAGAATAGTTTTAATAACGAAATACTGACGTTTCAAGCAGAGCCCTTCATCAGAGTAAAAACTAGAGTGTTGTGTAGGCAGTTTTTTAGATAGAGCAAAGTGAAAACATGGTAAACTGCTGAGAATAGTTTTGATAACGAAATACTGACGTTTCAAGCAGAGTTTTTCACCAGAGTAAAAACTAGAGTGTTGTGTAGACAGTGTTTTAGATAGAGCAAAGTGAAAAGATGGTAAACTGCTGAGAATAGTTTGAATTACGAAATACTGACGTTTCAAGCAGAGCTCTTCATCAGAGTAAAAACTAGAGTGTTGTGTAGGCAGTGTTTTAGATAGAGCAAAGTGAAAAGATGGTAAACTGCTGAGAATAGTTTTAATAACGAAATACTGACGTTTCAAGCAGAGCTCTTCATCAGAGTAAAAACTAGAGTGTTGGGTAGGTAGTGTTTTAGATAGAGCAAAGTGAAAAGATGGCAAACTGCTGAGAATAGTTTTAATAACGAAATACTGACGTTTCAAGCAGAGCCCTTTCAGAGTAAAAACCAGAGTGTGGTGTAGGCAGTGTTTTAGATAGAGCAAAGTGAAAAGATGGTAAACTGCTGAGAATAGTTTTAAAAACGAAATACTGACGTTTCAAGCAGAGTTCTTCATCAGAGTAAAAACTAGAGTGCTGTGTAGTGTTTTAGATAGAGCAAAGCGAAAAGATGGTAAACTGCTGAGAATAGTTTTAATAACGAAATACTGACGTTTCAAGCAGAGTTCTTCATCAGAGTAAAAACTAGAGTGTTGTGCAGGCAGTGTTTTAGATAGAGCAAAGTGAAAACATGGTAAACTGCTGAGAATAGTTTTAATAACGAAATACTCACGTTTCAAGCAGAGCCCTTCATCAGAGTAAAAACTAGAGTGTGGTGTAGGCAGTGTTTTAGATTAGAGCAAAGTGAAAAGATGATAAATTGCTGAGAATAGTTTGAATAACGAAATACGGACCTTTCGAACAGAAGCCGTCATGGATGATAACGGTCTCTGCTTCAAACGTCCATATTTCGTTTGAAAAACCTCTTAACAGTTTAGCATCTTTTAGCTTTGGTATATTTTTCCTTACCCAAGATAGTGACATTGGGATGCTTGCAAAACAGATCAACCACAACGTTGATAAGTTCATAACTTTTGTTCGAGAATAAATCAAAAGCGAACAGTCTCATATTGTATAAACGGATTTCTGGATACAGATGGTCGAAGGTGATTCTCTTGTTAGTAGGCTCGCTGTCTTGATACATGATAGTCGGCGGGTTGACAATGTTTGGATTGATTTGAGAGACATCAAAAGTACCAGCACAAGGACGGTCTGCGTTCTGGATCACATGCAGTGAGGAATTATCACCAAGATCAACCCACATACATGTTCCTACACCAAAGTTGCCCAGATTGATGTTTATTAGCATAGTGGTATTAATTTTCACTGGATCGTTGGTCGTCACCGACTCCAGGCTAAACATCGGCAGCACATAAATCGTTTTATTCACTGTCGCTGTCTGAAGAGGCGTTGTCATGGTGACGATCACGTCACACTTCTCGGGTATCACGAAATCAAACTGAAACTCAAAGCTATTGTTTGCACTAGTTAAACTATTAGTAACACATGTGATCTCCCATAGAATCGCTGAAGGTGGCCCATTCAAGTAAAAACTCTCAAACAATATGGGAAACTCGACCGGGTATTGATCACCCTCGGAACCAAGACCCTCCGCGTTTGATGCCAGTGCGGGATTAGTTGTCTTAACAGTTAGAGTAACGTTATCAATAGTTGGGTAGATGTCGACGTACATTGTAGTGTTGCTGGTAGACGCTGCATTTGAAACGATAAGATCAAGTTGTGTTCGACCATATGTAAAGAGCGAGGGATCATCAACTGTGCAGTTAGCGATACTGGAATACGAAGGTAGATAACCAGCAACAGTTGTATTGAAACATAATGTACCGTTAAAAAACACCTCAACTGTCACACCACTTCCTTCAGAGATCTGCCAGTCTATGACCATGGTATCAGTCACAAGGTACTCAGTTAGCGACATGGATGAAGTCAGATCAGCAATTTGTACGACAACAGCTATGGGTAGTGTGTGAGTGACATTACTGACAGGATTCAAGCAAGTCACCGATATCTCATATTCTCCTGCTTCCAACTGACTAAGGGTAAAACTGGTTGTGCTTGGTGAATCAACTGTGACATTGACACTGAGATCTTGTAAAGACGTGAACGAGGATGATAAGAGATTCCATTGTTGATCGTAATCATCTAACATGTTCGATGTGCAGTAGAAATCACTTCCTCCTGCAATAGACAATGTTACGTCAACATTTTTATATTGCGATAAAGATACCTGAGTACGGTTTGCTATCAATGTGAGGTTCTTGATAGGATAGACTTGAGCAACAATCACAAAAATTCTGTCCATTGCTAAACTGAGTTTGTTCCAAGATATGGTGTAGAGAAAATGTAACCCAACATCAGAGTATCTGAAAAATAAAACATATTGATTATTACTATTCTATATATACATCCATCTACATCTACGTCTACGTCTACGTCTGCGTCTGCGTCTGCGTCTGCGTCTGCGTCTGCGTCTGCGTTTGTGCCTGTGTTTGTGTCTGTGTTGGTGTTTGTGTCTGTGTTGGTGTCTGTGTTGGTGTTGGTGTTGGTGTCTGTGTTGGTGTCTGCGTCTGTGCATGTGCACGTGTCTGTGTCTGTGTTGGTGTCTGTGTTGGTGTCTGTGTCTGTGTTGGTGTCTGTGTCTGTGTCTGTGTCTGTGTCTGTGTCTGTGTCTGTGTCTGTGTCTGTGTCTGTGTCTGTGTCTGTGTCTGTGTCTGTGTCTGTGTCTGTGTCTGTGTCTGTGTCTGTGTCTGTGTCTGTGTCTGTGTCTGTGTCTGTGTCTGTGTCTGTGTCTGTGTCTGTGTCTGTGTCTGTGTCTGTGTCTGTGTCTGTGTCTGTGTCTGTGTCTGTGTCTGTGTCTGTGTCTGTGTCTGTGTCTGTGTCTGTGTCTGTGTCTGTGTCTGTGTCTGTGTCTGTGTCTGTGTCTGTGTCTGTGTCTGTGTCTGTGTCTGTGTCTGTGTCTGTGTCTGTGTCTGTGTCTGTGTCTGTGTCTGTGTCTGTGTCTGTGTCTGTGTCTGTGTCTGTGTCTGTGTCTGTGTCTGTGTCTGTGTCTGTGTCTGTGTCTGTGTCTGTGTCTGTGTGCCTGTGTCTGTGTTGGTGTCTATGTGCCTGTGTCTGTGTTGAAATGTCTACCAAGCGGGCAATAATTGAGAACTTATTGCCTGCTCGGTCAATAAGTTTGCAATTATTGCCCGCTAGAAATTTGAACTCTTCACGGTTTCCTATAAACAAAAGCTTCTTTGGTAAGAAAAAAAGAATATTTATAGGTCTTCAAAGCATGTGTGAAGATTAACTGGAGAAATGTATTGCTGTTCTTTTGTTCTAAGACTTATAATTGTTTCGTTGAAGTGAAATTACGGAACCAGGCGAAATGTTTTGGTAAGTCTTAACAGCGTTTGTCTTTTGTGTACTTCCCCTTGCTGAACGTCGAAATTATTCAGCAAAACTCAAGTTATATAACAAACACTTAATGTCTGTTCCCTCGGGAAACAGTTAGTTTTGTTTTCCCTCGAGTCTCGATGTTTCCCTCGACTTCGTCTCGGGAAATATCAAGACTGTCGGGAAAACAAAACTAACTGTTTCCCTCGGGAGCAGACATTAAGTGTATATTGTTATATACCAAGAGTTTCGTTTGCCAATAATGAAATCCTATTGGTCAAATCATGGTCACGTGTTGTTCAACAAACTCAATGTTTCTTTCTGCCGAGGGAAACATTGCACTGTTTCCCTCTGACGTCAACAATGAAGAGGGAAACAGTGCAGTGTTTCCCTCTGACGTCGCTTTAATCATGCGTTGTTCACGTGAATACACGATTATTGCATCAGATCAAGAACTTTGGACTCTTCGGGCATTTTGAAAAGAAGAGCTTGTTTCGAGCTTGTTTGGTACGAAATAGTCCATTTTCTGAAAGAAAGAATTTCTATACATATCTTCAAAGGTCTGAAAAACACTTGGAGAAATTTAAAGCTGTTCTTAGTGTTGGGTCTGGTGTATTTGTTTAGTTGAACGACTTCAATTGAAATTACGAAGACAAAGTCAAAGTGTTTTGGTAAGTCTTTTTGCCTTTTGCAAGTTTCGAGTCAACTTGATATTTTGTATTTTAAAAGTCTTTGGTATATAACAAAACGCTTGTTGACTTTTGCCTCGAGAAACATCGAGTTTTACGGTCCCTCAGGTTTCAATGTCACCCTCGGGTGACATTGAAGCCTTCGGGTCCGTAAAACTCGATGTTTCCCTCGGCGCCAGTCAGCAAGTGTATATTATTATATACCAAGTGTCAAAGTTCGTGTTTTCTTGCGTCTTATTGGGCGAGAGGGTATCACGTGATAGTGATGAAATTCCACTGTCTCCCAGCAACAGCTCTGAAGCGGTGAATAACATGTTATGGACCGGTGAATAATAAAATCCTCAAGTTATGGAGCAAAAGGTTCGCTAACCGAAGCAGCGATGAAATAGATAATTTACTCAAAGATAAAGACTCAACATCGACGAAAAAGGTCACCAAGCAAGCAGTTAAAATCTTAAGGGAATTTTGTATCGAAAAAGGACTTGCCGCCGAGTTTGAAAATCTTACAAAAGTACAACTCAACGAGCTTCTTCGACAATTCTCATATTTACTTCAGTGATTTGACGTCTTTCTTTTTATTTGTTTTCTTTGACACTTGGTATTTAATAAAATACTTATTGACTGGGACCTTCGGCAAACAGTATGTTTTGTGGCCCCTCGACTGCTCGTTGTTACCCTCGGCTTCGTCTCGGGCAACAACGGCGGTCTCGGGGCCACAAAACATACTGTTTCCCTCGGTCCCAGTCAATAAGTGTTAATTATTACCTGGCAGTGTCAACCACGGTGTAGTTTACGCAGTATGGGTCCGGGATGGTCTGATTCAATAATGGCATGGTCTGATTCAATAATGGCATGGACTGATTCAATGTGGGCTCACTCAACAATGTAATTGTGCCACATGTGACTGATGTAAAATTTTGTCCTGCGATTGCCAAAAAGACTGGAAGATTAACAGTAGCATTGAAACGAACTCGGGTTGTGGTATTGAGAAAAAGATAGCCCTCTGTAGTATAATTCACAGCACTTGGTAAGACCAGCAACTAAAAAAAATTACTTAGTTTCAGAAATTGCAGCTTGATGTTAGTAATAATTGTCAGTTGTTTGCTGTACAAGCTGTGTTAGTTAGTAATACTCAGAAAAACTCTGAGCTCTAAGCGGGACTCGAACCCACAACCTTCTGAATGCTACCCAGACGCTCTAACCATTGAGCCACTAGAACTCAGATAGTGGAGCAAGGTTAATTAAGGTACTTATACCTTAGATTGTGCCCAGTCCTTCGGGAACGAGTCTTACCTGCCTGGTTATAAGTACTTGTTATTTCTGAAACTAACTAACAGTGTTTAACTGGAAACTTACTTCTAATTCTTCTAATGCTCTTTATTCACAATGATTAAATACAAATCATGCGTTAGAAATTCAAATTCTAAGGATTTTTCAATGTGGCCGTGTCGAGGCATATCAAAGGCGCTTTAAGCAGCCGCCATACGACACAGTTCAGACCACGGATCCCAGCTAAGACCTAGGTGTTGATTTTACGGAGAGAGGAAAACCGGAGAACCCGGCGAAAAGCCCTCGGAGCACAGGAGAGACCAACTAAACTCTACTCACATGAGTCCCAAGCTCGAGAACGGGGTTGTTCCCAGACGGTCACCCATCCAAGTACTAACCACATCTAACCGGGCTTAACTATTACTGAGAGGCAGCGCGCTAACATCACTGCACACGCCATCTGTGCTCCCCTGTTACTGTTACAACGCGACTTGTGGACCAGCAAGTACTTGTAACCGAGCGGTTAAGACTCGTTCCTGGAGGACTGGGCACAGTCTAAGGTATAAGTACCTTAATTAACCTTGCTCCGCTATCTGAGTTCTGGTGGCTCAATGGTTAGAGCGTCTGGCTAGCATTCAGAAGGTTGTGGGTTCGAGTCCCACTTAGAGCTCAGAGTTTTTGTTAGGGGTGTTGGTGGCTCAGTGGTTAGCGCACGTGCCTTTCACCTCTGCGACCCGGGTTCAATTCCTGCTCTCAGCAGTTATCTGATTAAAATTTCACCTTGGCCGCATGTGAGAAGAGTGCTTCCAGTTTGACTCTACCAAACATCGCAGGTTTCCTCCAGGTACTCCGGTTTCCTTCTGTAGAAACACTGGACCAATGAGGGATGGCCCTTACTGGACCTCTAGAGAGAACAGTTTAGATATGACTGATAAACTCTATCAGTCATATCTAAACTGTTCTCTCTAGAGGTCCAGTAAGGGCCATCCCTCATTGGTCTAGTCTTTCCACAGAAGGAAACCAAAACTAACTTTATTTATACTGGATAACTCTATCAGTTATATCTAAACTGTTCTCTCTAGAGGTCCAGTAAGGACCATCCTTCATTGATGCAGTGTTACTACAGAAGGAAACCAGAGTTAACTAAACTAACTTTATTTATACTGGATAACTCTATCTGTCACATCTAAACTGTTCCTTCTAGAGGTCCAGTAAGGACCATCCTTCATTGATCCAGTGTTACTACAGAAGGAAACCAGAGTAAACTAAACTAACTTTATTTATTTTACGTTATCTATAAATAAAGTTAGTTTAGTTTACTCTGGTTTCCTTCTGTAGTAACACTGGATCAATGAAGGATGATCCTTACTGGACCTCTAGGGAGAACAGTTTAGATATGACTGATAAAGTTATCCAGTATAAATAAAGTTAATATTACCAGGGTTAAGTCACGTTGGCCTGAAAAACAGAGAAAAATCTTCTCGACGTTTCGAGCGAAGGCCCTTCGTCAGGAGAAATTAGTAAACAACTCACATGTGGTCACGCGTATTTATAGCAGAGCTACAATGGGAATCACGTGAACACATGTAAGCCAATAAAAACAAAGTAAACAAATAAATAAAGTTAGTTTAGTTTACTCTGGTTTCCTTCTGTAGTAACACTGGATCAATGAGGGATGGTCCTTACTGGACCTCTAGAGAGAACAGTTTAGATATGACTGATAGAGTTATCCAGTATAAATAAAGTCAGTTTAGTTTACTCTGGTTTTCTTCTGTAATAACACTGGATCAATGAAGGATGGTCCTTACTGGACCTCTAGAGAGAACAGTTTAGATATGACTGATAGAGTTATCCAGTATAAATAAAGTTAGTTTAGTTTACTCTGGTTTCCTCCTGTAGTAACACTGGATCAATGAAGGATGGTTCTTACTGGACCTCTAGAGAGAACAGTTTAGATATGACTGATAGAGTTATCCAGTATAAATAAAGTTAGTTTAGTTTACTCTGGTTTCCTTCTGTAGTAACACTGGACCAATAAGGGATGGCCCTTACTGGACCTCTAGAGAGAACAGTTTAGATATGACTGATTGAGTTATCCAGTATAAGTAAAGTTAGTTTAGTTTACTCTGGTTTCCTCCTGTAGAAACACTGGACCAATAAGGGATGGCCCTTACTGGACCTCTAGAGAGAACAGTTTAGATATGACTGATAGAGTTATCGAGTATAAATAAAGTTAGTTTAGTTTACTCTAGTTTTCTTCTGTAGTAACACTGGATCAATGAAGGATGGTTCTTATTGGACCTCTAGAGAGAACAGTTTAGATATGACTGATAGAGTTATCCGGTTTTCTTCTGTAGTAACACTGGACCAATGAGGGATGGCCCTTACTGGACCTCTAGGGAGAACAGTTAGGTATTAACTGATAGAGCTATCCAGTATAAATAAGATTAGTTTTAGATTAGTTTTTTTCCCGAGTATTACTAACTAACACAGCTTGTACAGCAAACAACTGACATTATTAAAGAAAAAATAATAAGACAATAAGACTATGTACGTACTGGCAAGTTACGTTCACTTGGAAAAAAGTACCGTAATTACTCGTTTAACCGCCGCCCCCGATTAAGCGCCGCATTTGAGAGCAAAAATATTAAAGAGCGCCGCCCTCGAATAAGCGCCGCACTTATTCACAACAATGCGGTGCTTAATCAAAGCACCGTCAGACAGAATTGTTCGAGAAGCCAAAAGCAACTACAGCCTCGGAAATTTATTGCCCTGTATTACAGTGTTTATATGTTCAAAGTGAGTATATTTCAATGTGAATGACGAGATAACATCTGAAACATGTTTATTGTGTTGATAAGATTTCTTGTTATCGTTTACAAATAAAAGAATTTTTAAAGAGCGCCGCCCTCAAATAAGCGCCGCATCCGAAACACTAAAAATTTAAAGAGCGCCGCGGCGCTTGAACGAGTAAAAACGGTATGTACGATATATACCCAGTAGCGTCGGGGGGGGGGGGAGGGGAGGGAGGGGGGTAATAGACCTTTTCACCAATAGCGGCGCCATCTTGAATTCGCAATGCATTGTGGTCTATCCAGGGTAACCGAAGTTTAATTAAAAAGGTGACTGCGTAGTGTGGAGACACAATGAGGTCGTTTTTTCTTTATATTTACTTTCGTCGCAACATTGTCTAAATATAATCGTTGTGATATTGGTAAAAGCAACAATTCTCGGACGTATAAAGATAGATTCATGACAAATGTATCCTTATACGTCCAAGCATTGTTACATTTGCTAATATTACAACGTTCATATTTAGACATTGTTGCCACGAAAGTATTTATGAAGATAAATTTACCGCGTTGCCTCTCCATTCACCCTTGGTTCAGGCTCGGTCCACGCGGCACATACTTCACAGCAATGAACATATTTAAGATCAAGAAGTTATCAGCCACATCAGCTTCCCTGTGCTGAATAAAATCGTCTGGTGCTAGCCAGAATAAAATACTAAAGACTCGTCTTCAGGCTTCAAGGTGTTAAAAAGATAGGTTTTAAAGAGATAGGTTTTAATACTTTGAGGCCTGGACCTCTCCCTGTGCTGAATAAAATCGTCTGGAGTTATAGCCAGAATAAAATACTAAAGACTTGTCTTCAGGCTTCAAAGTATTAAAGAGATAGGTTTTTATAACACTTTGAGGCCTGGACCTCTCCCTGTAGTGAATAAAATACTAAAGACTCGTCTTCAGCCTTCAAGGTGTTAAAGAGATAGGTTTTAATACTTTGAGGCCTGGACCTCTCCCTGTGCTGAATAAAATCGTCTGGTGTTATAGCCAGAATAAAATACTAAAGACTCGTCTTCATGCAGGCTTCAAAGTGTTAAAGAGAAAGGTTTTAAAGAGATAGGTTTTAATACTTTGAGGCCTGGACCTCTCCCTGTGCTGAATAAAATCATCTGGTGTTAGCCAGAATAAAATACTAAAGACTCGTCTTCAGGCTTCAAAGTGTTAAAGAGATAGGTTTTAACATTAAAGGCACTCCAGGCAGCCGCCATACGACACAGTTCGGGCCACGGATCCGCACAGCTAATATGTTAGGTGTTGATTTTATGGAGGGAGGAAAACCGGAGAACCCGGCGAAAAACCCTCGAAGCACAGGAGAGATCAACTACAACTCTACTCACATGAGTTCCAAGCTCGACAACGGGGTCATTCCCAAGCGGTCACCCATCCAAGTACTAACCCCGTCTAACTGGGCTTAACTTTTTGGTGAGAGGCAGCGCGCTAACAGCACACGCCACCCGTGATCCCCTGATTGAGGACTGAGGCGTCTTGTTAATAGGTGAATTAAAAGGTATTGGCAATAAAAATTAAGTTTATCTCATTTGAAAGAACTCGTCAAATGGTATAAGAAGACCTTTTACAATTTTTCCGTATCTGTTTTGGTTTTGGAAATATTTTGACTGAAGACAGCGTGCTGTCAGCTATCTTGGAATTATTTTCGATATGCAAAATTATGCATGTGACGACATAATCAGGGTAAAGTGAAATTTCTATCTTGCCAACCTTATAACATTATGAGCTAGAAACTGATTTCTTGTTGCGCTATTTCCATTTTAAATTGACCCACAACATTTAAAAATCCTTCTGTGGAAACCTGGTCACCCCGGAGTAGTTTCATCAGGTTTACCCTGGTTGTGACGTCACCAATTTCCTAGTTAATTAGACCCAATATTACAACAAGATGGCGCACAGCACGCTGTCTTTGGTCGAAGTATTTCCAAAACCAAAACAAATACGGAAAAATTGTAAAAGGTCTTCTTATACCATTTGACGACATTACCAGAAATTTGGGTCATTTGTGCCGCTGCTCTCGGTCAGCGGCTATATTCGCCTAATAATATATATATGTTATTTACCGGCTGGGAGGTCCGTATAGAGAAATATTTCCCGAGGTCTCAAAAACTGCCCGAGGCCGCAGGCCGAGGGTTGTTTTTGAGACCGAGGGAAATATTTCTCTATACGGACCGACCAAAACGGTAAATAACATATTTATTTTTTTTGTTAATCGTACGATTTATAATTTACATAATTAGATAAATTAACATAATTAAATTGCGTAATCGAGATGACATTCACGTGATATTCAAAAGTCCAAAGTTTATCGTTCGACAGTAAACAACTGCCGACATGCAGTCTGACCGGGAAGCTTGGAACGTCTTTTGTGATTGAAAAACAGTCAAAACTTGAAGATCTAGTGTTTTTAAAGTTTAATTGATAAAAATTCTTCGTCGTTCTTCTTCGTCGCTTGCTCATTTTTGGCTGTTCGCTTTGAAAATCGCTTTCAATACTCGGCTGACTGCATGGAAATTGAAAGTGGGTCGTTCGAGTTTGAAGACGAAAATGCTTGTAAGAAGCCATTTGAAACTATTTTCAAAGACATGACACGATGAGGTT
Organism: Corallium rubrum; assembly: GCA_964035015.1. NCBI lineage: Eukaryota > Metazoa > Cnidaria > Anthozoa > Scleralcyonacea > Coralliidae > Corallium > Corallium rubrum. The sequence continues at coordinate 7,901,379 of OZ036015.1, forward strand.
GGCATGTGGAAAATATTTGACTAAAGGGTAAAGACTTGTAGCGGTTTTGTTGAGTATCGTTGGACAACAGAACAATGACAGTTTAGTATCAAAAGGTTTCAGCTTTTCTGTCCGCTCATGGTATGTTTTTTTTTAATATATACTTCCATATAGTTTCATTTAGTGATTCAAAATACTGTGTTCACAAGTTTATGTATGTTTTGCCTATTGTTTTAAACTGTTTTCATACGTCGTTGAGCAATAAATAATACTTTAAAACTTTATAAATGTCGCTCGCTGAAATTTTGCTTTTTCACAGCATTCTCGCTTTCTTTTAAAATTCGCTGTTTTCACACGAAGTTGTCAAAGCCATTTGGATAATAAAACTCATTTGTATCCCCGTAGCTCTCTGTTGAATATATTTTTTTCTGTGGCAAGCGAAATAGTTATGAAAATCGATCAATTTTACGGCCTATAAGACACATTAAAAAATTATCTCGAGCGGTCCGTACGGGCTCATACGGACCGCTCGTTAACCAATCAGAAAGCAGGATTTGGTAGGATACGGACCGAAAAAAAATAAAATTATGTATTCTGGAATTTCTAATGAGTGTGATTCTACTGCATTCTAGTGTTTCTCATTATTCAGGTCATTGAGTTCTTTAGAATTCGCCTAAATTTTGCACGATAAGGACTGTGAAATCAAGCAAGTTCAAACGCTTTTGGAAGTACTATGCTAAAGACAAATGAGTACTTTTATGTGCTCTTGAAGTAGACTGACTCATGCCGAATGCAACGCGAGTCGGGCAGTTCGCATCGCCCGTAACGTTGTTGGTCAATTTGGCCAATTTCTAGAACCTGTTTGCAAAGATTACTATGGCTAACACTATGGATAGTGGCGCTTTCAGTGCAAAAATAAGACGAGCTAGGGAAGTACTTTGTCGTCGAAGTAAGCAAATGTTTTTTAGTTGTAACTGTTCCTTAGTCCATGCTGAAGTCAAGTGGAGTCGGGCAAAGAAGAAAAATGTCACTGTTTAAGCAAAATTTGAATTATTATGTGCCCTCCTTATTATTTACTGTTGAGAATCACCATTATTATGGTCCTTAATACGCACGCGCGCCACCATCTTGTCCCAAATTTCTGGTAATGAGTTCTTTGAAATGAGACAAACTTATTTTTTATTGCCAATGTCCTTTAATGGTCGACATACCTCTGTGAAATGTGCTGCAGTCTCCATAACATTGACCCAGCCTCCTAATTCAGAATAATAAGTGACGCTGGCAATACTCTTGTCCACCTTATATGAAAAATAACGAAATCCTGAAGTTGCATATGACAAGGTTTGTGTGTGGCTGGAACTGCTGTAACTCAAATCACCACCAGCACGTTGGTCTGGCAGGAAGTGGTAAGTGAAATCGGATGTTACGCAGACAGGAGGTACGACATAAAGCTCTGTGTTTGGCGATTGACCAGCCAGCATCCAGGTTTGGTGATGCAACCGAAATCGACCAAGTGGAAAACGATAGTGACCTAACAAATTAATAATTAGAAGTAATATTGGGGATTTCACTCGATTACATAGCGTGTTCTAAGGATTTTAGGTGAAGGAAAATTCGAGCGTAGAATATATACATTTTAAGACCAAACCGGGACCAATTGCGAAAAATGCAACTACACAGGCCTTCCGGCAGGAATTGAACCCACGACCTTGCGATTCTAGTGCAATGCTCTGACCACCGAGCCACGCAGGGCGTTGCCGAGAGCTTGATCGCGACTTCTGTATATATATATAATAAGGTGGTAATGCCAGGAGAGAATTGGGTATATTATAAGTAATATTGGGCATTTCACTCGATTACACAGTTAGTTTAGATTACATTAGTTAGTTTCAGAAATTGCAGCTTGATGTTAGTAATAATAATTGTTAGTAATAATTGTTAGTTAGTAATAATTGCTGCGAGCCGTAAAGCGAGCAGCTCACTAATCTTGAAGAGGTCTGGGCCGAGTTTATATGCGTTCACAAACTCGATTCTTAGGATTTCGTGGGCGATGATCTTCGGTATACGCAATGTCTACCGATCAGCGGCAGGCATTATTAAAGATGGCAACATTAAAAATGGCAACAGCCGTTATTGCTGCAAATCAACAACCTAAAACTGCATAGATTGCCATTCTTCACTTCAAGCAAGAGTGCTGACGCCATCACTCTTTAATGGCTCGATTTTATACGCGTGACGTCCATGTTGAGGAAAACGTCGCATGCTTAAGCTCTTTAATCGAAAATGAGTCGGACGATAACAAGTATTTTACTACTAAATAGTAAATGGTAGCAACTCGCAGCACTTCACTTTTGATAAAAACTTCTAGTTACTAACACAGCTTGTACAGCAAACAACTGACAATTATTACTAAGATCAAGCTGCAATTTCTGAAACTAACTAACAGTGTTTAACTGGAAACTTACTGTTACAACGCGACTTGTAGACCAACAAGTACTTGTAACCGAGCGGTCAAGACTCGTTCCTAGAGGACTGGGCACAGTCTAAGGTATAAGTACCTTAATTAACCTTGCTCCGCTATCTGAGTTCTAGTGGCTCAATGGTTAGAGCGTCTGGCTAGCATTCAGAAGGTTGTGGGTTCGAGTCCCGCTTAGAGCTCAGAGTTTTTCTGAGTATTACTAACTAACACAGCTTGTACAGCAAACAACTGACAATTAAATTAGTAATTGTCAGTTGTTTGCTGTACAAGCTGTGTTAGTTGGTAATCCTAAAAAAAAACTGCTCAAAAAACCCCACAAACTGCTTAAAGGAGCAGTGTCACTCGCAAAGCCCACGCAATGATCACGCGCTGACTTGAAAAACGACAGCCTGTACACACCTAAAAACGCCACAGGTCTGTTACAGCCTGTTGCAGCTTCAGGCCTGATACAGGTATGATATCATAGCTGTTA
>OZ036015.1:7906808-7924308 GCA_964035015.1 Corallium rubrum
GTGTTGTGTTGTGCTGTGCTGTGCTGTGCTGTGCTGTGCTGTGCTGTGCTGTGCTGTGCTGTGCTGTGCTGTGCTGTGCTGTGCTGTGCTGTGCTGTGCTGTGCTGTGCTGTGCTGTGCTGTGCTGTGCTGTGCTGTGCTGTGCTGTGCTGTGCTGTGCTGTGCTGTGCTGTGCTGTGCTGTGCTGTGCTGTGCTGTGCTGTGCTGTGCTGTGCTGTGCTGTGCTGTGCTGTGCTGTGCTGTGCTGTGCTGTGCTGTGCTGTGCTGTGCTGTGCTGTGCTGTGCTGTGCTGTGCTGTGCTGTGTTGTGCTGTGCTGTGCTGTGCTGTGCTGTGCTGTGCTGTGCTGTGCTGTGCTGTGCTGTGCTGTGCTGTGCTGTGCTGTGCTGTGCTGTGCTGTGCTGTGCTGTGCTGTGCTGTGCTGTGCTGTGCTGTGCTGTGCTGTGCTGTGCTGTGCTGTGCTGTGCTGTGCTGTGCTGTGCTGTGCTGTGCTGTGCTGTGCTGTGCTGTGCTGTGCTGTGCTGTGCTGTGCTGTGCTGTGCTGTGCTGTGCTGTGCTGTGCTGTGCTGTGCTGTGCTGTGCTGTGCTGTGCTGTGCTGTGCTGTGCTGTGCTGTGCTGTGCTGTGCTGTGCTGTGCTGTGCTGGGCTGGGCTGTGCTGTGCTGTGCTGTGCTGTGCTGTGCTGTGCTGTGCTGTGCTGTGCTGTGCTGTGCTGTGCTGTGCTGTGCTGTGCTGTGCTGTGCTGTGCTGTGCTGTGCTGTGCTGTGCTGTGCTGTGCTGTGCTGTGCTGTGCTGTGCTGTGCTGTGCTGTGCTGTGCTGTGCTGTGCTGTGCTGTGCTGTGCTGTGCTGTGCTGTGCTGTGCTGTGCTGTGCTGTGCTGTGCTGTGCTGTGCTGTGCTGTGCTGTGCTGTGCTGTGCTGTGCTGTGCTGTGCTGTGCTGTGCTGTGCTGTGCTGTGCTGTGCTGTGCTGTGTTGTGCTGTGTTGTGTTGTGTTGTGTTGTGTTGTGTTGTGTTGTGTTGTGTTGTGTTGTGTTGTGTTGTGTTGTGTTGTGTCACGCACGCTCTGATTGGCTGGGCTCCGTTCATTTATTATAAGAGTATGAAGATCATGAATGACGTAAAATGGCGTGGAGTGGCGTCACCTGGCGGGAAAATCTAACGAACTTTCAAAAATATCCCACTTTTTGTTTGTTTCTTATTATTATTATTATTATTATTATTTCATAAAACAAATAAAACATACCGTTCCTGTGCATATGCATTCTTATAAAGGTACACTTGACGTCATTTGAACACGAAAGAAGTGTAAAGGCTATCGCCTTGTGCCTCTACTCAACTTCTTTCGTGTTCAAATGACATCAAACAAACTAGAGATGCGCCGATTAATCGGAAAATATCGGAAAAGCCGATTAATCGGCCAATTTTTAAATAATCGGTAATCGGCCGATTATTGTATAATAATCGGAAATATATTTGATTATTTTAAACAGAAAAGGACGAAGTTGTTTACTGCTGTAGCAAGCTAAAATTACTTGAAGATCTAAGAAACAGCGCGTTAAAACTATTTATGTTTATGAACATGACACCCAGTGAAAGTAGCGTGCACATTCCTTAGCGATGAGTGGGCGCTTTACTACGCGTAATTTGACGACACACGTTTCACGCGGGAAACTAACATGTTGCTAAGCGGAAACTGTGACGTTACTAAGGCCAAACGGCATTGTTTCTTCGCACAAACGTCGCGTTTGTCAGCGTATTGGTCGATCGGAAAAGTTCTGTGGAGTTCTTAGCTTCACTTGACGAAGATTTATGAATAAAGATAAGTTAAAGAAACGTAGGTTTACTTCTTCTGCCAAACTAGAGTATCTTAGCACAGAATAAAGATGATCTTGGCGACCGTTTCAAATTGAAACAATGCCGTTTGGCCTTAGTAACGTCACAGTTTCCGCTTAACAACACTTAACAACGCTTAATCGGTTTATGCCGATTAATCGGCCGATTATATGAAATAATCGGCCACCGATTAATCGGCAATGTTAATTGGCTATTTTCGTGATCGGCGCATCACTAAAACAAACCTTAGTAAGAGTATAAAGGACTCGCGATCAACTATACAGAACTCGCGATCAAGCTCTCGGCAACGGCCTCCGTGGCTCAGTGGTCAGAGCATTGTACTAGAATCGCAAGGTCGTGGGTTCAATTCCTGCCGGAAGGCCTGTGTAGTTGTATTTTTCGCAACTGGTCCCGGTTTGGTCTACCCTGCGAGTCAGAGACCCTTTCCGACCAACGCAAGCTTCGGGGGAAAGTGGGCTCTGCCAACAAACTCGATCTTCGCCCCAAGTTTGGGGCGAGTCAGTCAGGTTTCAAACCGGTCAAACAAGTTCTAGTTTACGAACACGTGTAAGCAGGAAAATAGGAAGTGACGCGTTAGAGCCTGGGCCCAAAATAGTATCTTGGCAACCGTTCACGCACGCTCAAAGAGAAATATCGAGTTTGTTGGCAGAGCCCACTTTCCCCCGAAGCTGGCGTAGGTCGGAAAGGGGCCCTGACTCGCAGGGTAGGTTTGATCTTAAAATGTATATATTCTACACTCGAATTTTCCTTCACCTAAAATCCATTGAACACTTTATAAGAGTACATATGCACGGAGCTTTATGTTTTATTTGTTTTTATAAAATAAGGTGTCCTCTACGCACGCTCTGATTGGTTGGACTCCGTGCATTTATAAGAGAACATAGATCATGAATGACGTAAAATGGCGTAGAATGGCGTCAGTTGGCCGGAAAAGGCCGCCAAATTCCAAAACTACCTCACTTTTAGTTTGATTTTGCTTCTTCTTATTTTATAAAACAAATAAAACATATCGCTCCTGTGCATATGTACTCTTATAAAGGTACGTTTGACGTCATTTGAACACGAAAGAAGTGTAAAGGCTATCGCCTCGTGCCTCTACTCAACTTTTTTCGTGTTCAAATGACGTCAAACGTGCCTTTATAAGAGTACATATGCACGAAGCTTTCTGTTTTATTTCTTTATATTAAAGTAGTGACTGACCTGGATTAAGAAAACCTTCAACTACGAGATGTTGTTCATCAACAACCACCAAGAGCGTTTCACGACGACGGTACGACCAGAGCCGAAGTTGAGTCGAAACCCGTCCGAGGTATACGACCATATCACCAATCCACAATCCAGCTGTACTAACTCTAATCATGAAAGTTAATCCAATCTGAAGAAGGTAAGTCTTAATGGCTGTACCATACAGGGGAAGATTACTTTCGCCCTCGGCTTTATAATGACAGTAGCTTAGTGGAACTGAAATAAATATCACACAATGCATAACTAAACAAAGCCCATAGTCAACAGATGAAATCGGAGGTTCGACTGCGCATACAATCTGAGTCTGGATAAACGTATCGTAGAATCCCGAAAGTAGCGGCCCCCCGAATGTAGCGTCCCCCCGAAAGTAGCGCCCCCCCCGAAAGTAGCGCCCCCCCCGAAAGTAGCGCCCCCCCCGAAAGTAGCGCCCCCCCGAAAGTAGCGCCCCCCCCGAAAGTAGCGCCCCCCCGAAAGTAGCGCCCCCCCGAAAGTAGCGCCCCCCCCCCCGAAAGTAGCGCCCCCCCCGAAAGTAGCGTCCCCCCGAAAGTAGCGTCCCCCCGAAAGTAGCGCCCCCCCCGAAAGTAGCGCCCCCCGAAAGTAGCGCCCCCCCGAAAGTAGCGCCCCCCCCCCCGAAAGTAGCGCCCCCCCGAAAGTAGCGTTCCCCGAAAGTAGCGCCCCCCCCGAATGTAGCGCCCCCCCGAAAGTAGCGCCCCCCCGAAAGTAGCGTCCCCCCGAAAGTAGCGTCCCCCCGAAAGTAGCGCCCCCCCGAAAGTAGCGTCCCCCCGAAAGTAGCGCCCCCCCGAAAGTAGCGTCCCCCCGAAAGTAGCGCCCCCCCGAATGTAGCGTCCCCCCGAAAGTAGCGGCCCCCCGAAAGTAGCGCCCCCCGAATGTAGCGTCCCCCCGAAAGTAGCGGCCCCCGAAAGTAGCGCCCCCCGAAAGTAGCGTCCCCCCGAAAGTAGCGCCCCCCCGAATGTAGCGTCCCCCCGAAAGTAGCGGCCCCCCGAAAGTAGCGGCCCCCCGAATGTAGCGTCCCCCCGAAAGTAGCGGGCCCCCCCCCGAAAGTAGCGCCCCCCCCGAAAGTAGCGCCCCCCCCCCCCGAAAGTAGCGTCCCCCCGAAAGTAGCGCCCCCCGAATGTAGCGTCCCCCCGAAAGTAGCGCCCCCCTCCCCGAAAGTAGCGGCCCCCGAATGTAGCGTCCCCCCGAAAGTAGCGGCACAGTTGGACCTACGGTTTCAGATTCGCAGTTTCAGATTCAGATTCAGATTCGAATCTGAAATTAGAGGTGCATCCTGCGTAGAAAACCGTAGATTGCCGCGAAGTCCGTCTGTGGGTGACAATCATTTATCAAATATACCCATGTCCATGAAAGTGAGCTTCAAATAAACCTATTTTGCAGCCTGTAGAGCGCTTTATTTGGTCAGGAAAAATCCAGATAGCGAACCAGACATAACGCTCTTGCGACGTTTCGACATGTTGTCTCGAGCGCTCATTAAAATATAATCCGTTTCTTAACAGAATGTACAAGGTTTACGCCATTCTTTTGTCGAATATATCAATAACTATGATATAATTGATAGCCTAAAGCAAATTACAGTTTTCTAACGCTTACCGTTACGCCAGGAAAAATCCAGAAAGACAGCCAGCGAAACGCGGCTTTAGTAATCTGACACGAACGTAAACAACAAAGTCGAGAACAAAATCGCTTCGTGAGAGTCATCTTTATCTTTTAAAGACTTCTTTTATCAAATATACCTATCCTCAAACATTGGAAAATATGGAAAAAATAATTTTTCTTTCAAACTACTACTCGTTTGGACGGGAAAAATCCAGAAGTGAAACGAGTGCTTAAACAAAAAATCAGGGGGGATTTGCAATCGGGGTTTTTTCTTATTTTTAGTATCTTTAACTCAACCTATGAACTGTTTGTAATATATCTTAACAGAAATATTCCAACATTTGGCATCTTAAAATATATAAACTTCAAACTCCCTAAAACAAATCTATATTGCTATTATTGCCCCCAAAAACTAGTCTAATTCTGGGGTTCAACCCCCCGGCATTTTTTAGTTTCGTATTCGTAACTGGCAGTTTCAGATTCAGTTTCAGATTCGAGCCAAAAAGCTGTCGCTGATTGTAAAAACGCGGATCGTGGATAAACATTACAAGGTGATGGCCCCGCATGTCAAATATACCCATGTGGAATAAATTTTGATTTCGACAGTGTTGTTCTCAATTTTTTACAACTTTTTAGAAAGTCAGGAAAAATCCGGGAAGCTTGTAGTACATAATGTTGATACAACTTTCCGACACGTTATTTTGAGCGCCGATGAAAGTATTATATCATTTCCTAGGAAAAGGCACAAAGTTTATACGATTCTTTTGTCGAATATATCCATTATTGTAATATACCTAATAGTTTGATGCAAATTACAGTTTTCTAGCGCTTACTGTTTCGCCAGGAAAAATCCAGAGAGACAGCTAGCGAAACGCGGCTTTAGTTATCTGACACGAACGTAAACAACAAAGTCGACAACGAAATCGCTTCGTGAGAGTTGTCTTTATCTTTTAAAGACTTCTTTTATCAAATATACCTATCCTCAAATATCATAAAAAATTGTAGATGTCATTTTTCTTTCAAAGCACTTGAAATATTTCAATACGAAACTAAAAAATGCCGGGGGGTTGAACCCCAGAATTAGACTAGTTTTTGGGGGCAATAATAGCAATATAGATTTGTTTTAGGGAGTTTGAAGTTTATATATTTTAAGATGCCAAATGTTGGAATATTTCTGTTAAGATATATTACAAACAGTTCATAGGTTGAGTTAAAGATACTAAAAATAAGAAAAAACTCCGATTGCAAATCCCCCCTGATTTTTTGTTTAAGCACTCGTTTCACTTCTGGATTTTTCCCGTCCAAACGAGTAGTAGTTTGAAAGAAAAATTATTTTTTCCATATTTTCCAATGTTTGAGGATAGGTATATTTGATAAAAGAAGTCTTTAAAAGATAAAGATGACTCTCACGAAGCGATTTTGTTCTCGACTTTGTTGTTTACGTTCGTGTCAGATTACTAAAGCCGCGTTTCGCTGGCTGTCTTTCTGGATTTTTCCTGGCGAAACGGTAAGCGTTAGAAAACTGTAATTTGCTTTAGGCTATCAATTATATCATAGTTATTGATATATTCGACAAAAGAATGGCGTAAACCTTGTACATTTTGTTAAGAAACGGATTATATTTTAACGAGCGCTCGAGACAACATGTCGAAACGTCGCAAGAGCGTTATGTCTGGTTCGCTATCTGGATTTTTCCTGACCAAATAAAGCGCTCTACAGGCTGCAAAATAGGTTTATTTGAAGCTCACTTTCATGGACATGGGTATATTTGATAAATGATTGTCACCCACAGACGGACTTCGCGGCAATCTACGGTTTTCTACGCAGAATGCACCTCTAGTTTCAGATTCGAATCTGAATCTGAATCTGAAACTGCGAATCTGAAACCGTAGGTCCGACTGTAGTAGCGGCCCCCCGAATGTAGCGTTCCCCCGAAAGTAGCGCTCCCCCCCGAAAGTGGCGGCCCCCCGAAAGTAGAGCCCACCCCCCCCCGAAAGTAGAGCCCCCCCCCGAAAGTGGCGGCCCCCCCAGAAAGTAGCGGCCCCCCCGAAAGTAGCGGCCCCCCCGAAAGTAGCGGCCCCCCGAAAGTAGCGGCCCCCCGAAAGTAGCGGCCCCCCCCGAATGTAGCGGCCCCCCGAAAGTAGCGCCCCCCCCCCGAAAGTAGCGACAAATTTGAGACGTCTACAAAATTTCCGAAAGTAGCGGCCCCCAAGTCATCGCTTGATTAACTCGAAAGTGTTAAGTTTCAACTATCAACCTACGAAAGTGTATAATAGTCAGAGTTGAAATGGCATAAGGAAAAACTAAAGCATATTAAATGTGGTAAATAGGAAGGAACAAAGAAGAATATTCCCACAGTATGTTAACGTATTTTACCAGCCGAAAGTAGCGGGCCCCCATAAGTAGCGACCCCCCGAAAGTAGCGGCCCCCCATAAGTAGCGGCCCCCGTAAGTAGCGGCCCCCGTAAGTAGCGGCCCCCCATGAGTAGCGGCCCCCCGTAAGTAGCGGCCCCCGTAAGTAGCGGCCCCCGTAAGTAACGGCCCCCCGAAAGTAGCGGCCCCCCATAAGTAGCGGCCCCCCGAAAGTAGCGGCCCCCCGAAAGTAGCGGCCCCCCGAAAGTAGCGGCCCCCCATAAGTAGCGGCCCCCGTAAGTAGCGGCCCCCGTAAGTAGCGGCCCCCCATGAGTAGCGGCCCCCCGTAAGTAGCGGCCCCCGTAAGTAGCGGCCCCCCATGAGTAGCGGCCCCCCGTAAGTAGGCGGCACCCGTAAGTAGCGGCCCCCCATAAGTAGCGGCCCCCGTAAGTAGCGGCCCCCGTAAGTAGCGGACCCCGTAAGTAGCGGACCCCCCATAAGTAGCGGCCCCCCGTAAGTAGCGGCCCCCCGTAAGTAGCGGCCCCCCGTAAGTAGCGGCCCCCGTAAGTAGCGGCCCCCATGAGTAGCGGCCCCCGTAAGTAGCGGCCCCCGTAAGTAGCGGCCCCCCGTAAGTAGCGGCCCCCCATAAGTAGCGGCCCCCCGTAAGTAGCGGCCCCCCGTGAGTAGCGGCCCCCGTAAGTAGCGGCCCCCCGTAAGTAGCGGCCCCCCATAAGTAGCGCCCCCCCATAAGTAGCAGCCCCCCATAAGTAGCGGCCCCCCATAAGTAGCGCCCCCCCCCATAAGTAGCGCCCCCATAAGTAGCAGCCCCCCATAAGTAGCGGCCCCCCATAAGTAGCGGCCCCCCGTAAGTAGCGGCCCCCGTAAGTAGCGGCCCCCCATGAGTAGCGGCCCCCGTAAGTAGCGGCCCCCATAAGTAGCGCCCCCCCATAAGTAGCAGCCCCCATAAGTAGCGGCCCCCCATAAGTAGCGCCCCCCATAAGTAGCGCCCCCATAAGTAGCAGCCCCCCATAAGTAGCGGCCCCCCCATAAGTAGCGGCCCCCCATAAGTAGCGCCCCCCCATAAGTAGCAGCCCCCCATAAGTAGCGGCCCCCCATAAGTAGCGCCCCCCCATAAGTAGCGCCCCCCATAAGTAGCAGCCCCCCATAAGTAGCGGCCCCCCATAAGTAGCGCCCCCCATAAGTAGCGCCCCCCGTAAGTAGCAGCCCCCCCATAAGTAGCAGCCCCCCATAAGTAGCAGCCCCCCATAAGTAGCGCCCCCCGTAAGTAGCGCCCCCTTATAAGTAGCGCCCCCCCCATAAGTAGCGCCCCCCCATAAGTAGCGCCCCCCGTAAGTAGCGCCCCCCATAAGTAGCGGCCCCCCATAAGTAGCGGCCCCCCATAAGTAGCGCCCCCCCCCCCATAAGTAGCGGCCCCCCATAAGTAGCGGCCCCCCATAAGTAGCGGCCCCCCATAAGTAGCGGCCACCCATAAGTAGCGGCCCCCCATAAGTAGCGGCCCCCCATAAGTAGCGGCCCCCCATAAGTAGCGGCCCCCCATAAGTAGCGGCCCCCCGAAAGTAGTGGATAAAACGGAAAGTAAGGGGGGCCGAACGAACGGACGAACGAATGAACGAACGAACGAAGCAGCACAAGTGCGTCTGGTAAATAAACAGAACTTACCAATTTTTGTCCTGTTACAGGTGTGCGTAAGTGTGATGTCAGTAAAGTTCACCCATGTCGTCTGATAATCCAAGTGTATCCAGGCAACCAAGACAGGGAGGTGCTGCTCAAAAGAAATAGTTATAATACTTGTGACGTATCCTGTTTGAGTAACATCATCTCTTAAAGCAACCAAATCACCAGGAATAAGATTCTGTTCAAGCCATGTCATATTCTCAGCTAAATAGAATATTACATAAATAAAGTACATAATTAATTAAACCTACGAGCATAGAGTGGATACCACCACCACCACCACCTGACTACCATCACCACCACCACCTGGCCACCACCACCACCACCACCATCTGACCACCACCTGACTACCACCACCTGACTACCACCACCTGACTGACTACCACCACCTGACTACCACCACCACCTGACTACCATCACCACCTGACTACCATCACCACCTGACTACCACCACGTGACTACCACCACCACCTGACTACCATCACCACCTGACTACCATCATCACCTGACTACCATCACCACCTGACTACCACCACAACCAGACTACCATCACCACCACCACCTGGCCAACACCACCACCTGACTACCACCACCACCACCACCATTTGACCACCACCTGACTACCACCACCACCACCACCTGACCACCACCACCTGAATACCTGAATACCACCACCACCACCTGACTACCACCACATGACCACCACATGACTACCACCACATGACCACCACCTGACTACCACCACCTGACCACCACCTGACTACCACCACATGACCACCACCTGACTACCACATGACCAACACCTGACTACCACCACCACCTGACCACCACATGACCACCACCTGACTACCACCACCTGACCACCACCTGACTACCACCTGACTACCACCACCTGACCACCACCTGACCACCACATGACCACCACCTGACTACCACCACCACCTGACCACCACATGACCACCACCTGACTACCACCACCTGACCACCACCTGACTACCACCTGACCACCACCTGACCACCACCTGACTACCACCACCTGACCACCACCTGACCACCACATGACTACCACCACATGACCACCACCTGACTACCACCACCTCAGCACCACATGACTACCACCACATGACCACCACCAGACTACCACCACCTGAGCACCACGTGACTACCACCACATGACCACCACCTGACTACCACCACCTGACCACCACCTGACTACCACCACCTGACTACAACCTGACCACCACCTAACCACCACCTGACCACCACCTGACTACCACCACCTGACCACCACCTGACCACCACCTGACCACCACATGACTACCACCACATGACCACCACCTGACTACCACCACCTGAGCACCACATGACTACCACCACATGACCACCACCTGACTACCACCACCTGAGCACCACGTGACTACCACCACATGACCACCACCTGACTACCACCACCTGACCACCACCTGACTACCACCACCTGACTACCATTACCACCACCACCTGACCACCACCACCACCTGACTACCACCACCACCTGACCACCACATGACCACCACCTGACTACCACCACCTGACCACCACCTGACCACCACCTGACCACCACCTGACCACCACCTGACTACCACCACCTGACCACCACCTGACTACCACCACCTGACTACAACCTGACCACCACCTAACCACCACCTGACCACCACCTGACTACCACCACCTGACCACCACCTGACCACCACCTGACCACCACATGACTACCACCACATGACCACCACCTGACTACCACCACCTGAGCACCACATGACTACCACCACATGACCACCACCTGACTACCACCACCTGAGCACCACGTGACTACCACCACATGACCACCACCTGACTACCACCACCTGACCACCACCTGACTACCACCACCTGACTACCACCACCACCACCACCTGACCACCACCACCACCTGACTACCACCACCACCTGACCACCACATGACCACCACCTGACTACCACCACCTGACCACCACCTGACCACCACCTGACCACCACCTGACCACCACCTGACTACCACCACCTGACCACCACCTGACCAACACCTGACCACCACATGACTACCACCACATGACCACCACCTGACTACCACCACCTCAGCACCACATCACTACCACCACATGACCACCACCTGACTACCACCACCTGACCACCACCTGACTACCACCACCTGACTACCACCACCACCACCACCTGACCACCACCACCACCACCACCTGACTACCACCACCAACACCACCTGACTACCACCCCCACCACAACCTGACCACCACCTGACTACCACCACCACCACCTGAGTACCACCTGACTACCACCACCACCACCACCTGACCACCACCACCACCACCACCTGCCTACCACCACCACCACCACCTGACTACCACCACCACCTGACTACCACCCCCACCACAACCTGACCACCACCTGACTACCACCACCACCACCTGACTACCACCTGACTACCACCACCACCACCACCTGACTACCACCACCACCACCACCTGACTACAACCACATGACCACCACCTGACTACCACCACCTGACCACCACCAGACTACCACAACCTGACTACCACCACCACCACCACCACCACCTGACTACCACCACCACCACCTGACAACCACCACCACCTGACTACCACCACCACCACCTGACTACCACCACCACCACCTGACTACCACCACCACCACCTGACTACCACCACCACCACCACCTAACCACCACCACCACCACCTAACCACCACCACCAACACCTGACCACCACCACCACCTAACTACCACCACCACCACCTGACTACCACCACCACCTGACCACCACCACCACCTAACTACCACCACCACCACCTGACTACCACCACTACCTAACTACCACCACCAGCACCAACACCTGACTACCACCACCACCTAACTACCACCACCACCTAACTACCACCACCACCTAACTACCACCACCACCTAACTACCACCACCACCTAACTACCACCACCAGCACCAACACCTGACTACCACCAACACCTGACTACCACCACCACCTGACTACCACCAGCACCAGCCACACTACCACCACCACCACCACCACCACCAGCACCAGCAACACTACCACCACCACCTAACCACCACCACCACCACCACCACCACCACCAACACAACCACCACCACCACCACCACTACCACCAGCACCAGCAACACTACCACCACCACCTAACCACCACCACCACCACCAGCAACACTACCACCACCACCTAACCACCACCACCACCACCACCACCAGCAACACTACCACCACCACCACCACAAGCACCAGCAACACTACCACCACCACCTAACCACCACCACCACCACCACCAGCACCAGCAACACTACCACCACCACCAGCACCACCACCAGCAGCACCACCACCACCACCACCAGCACCAGCACCACCACCACCACCACTACTACCAGCACCAGCACCAGCAACACTACCACCACCACCAGCAACACCACCAGCAGCACCAGCAGCAACACCACCAAAGCAACTAACCTTGGTCCTGGGAAGCATTAACATATGATATTTCTAAAGAAGAAAATGTTGAAAAGCAATCAATGAAATGTCACATCATAAAATATTTTACTTATCTTACAATCTTTTAATCGCTAGCTAAACCAAAAATAATCCGACTTAGTTCACTAACGATCACCTCGCTTTTCTTTGATGTACCGCGGTTGTTTAGTTTATAATAATTACTTCCAACCACCCATAAATCAAGTTAATTGCCCCCAGGCTAATATATACTAGCACAGAGCAATTAACTTGATGTATGCGTGGTTGCGAAAATACGGGTTAATCAATGGTCGCAAATGTGATAAAGGATTTATCATCGCGACTGAAGTGTTTTCAGACAACCTCTGGGATAACGAACTCAGTATCTCAGTTTTCTTAGCCAACCTCTGTGATCATGAACTAAGTAGGTTAGTTACATCAACCTCGGTAACTACGTAAGTTATTTACCTCGGGTTCGGTAACTAACCTATAACGAATAATAAGACAATTTTGAATAAAAAAATACTACAATATGGCCTTGGATTGCATTGCAATGCTCAACTCAGCTCACCTCCCTCATCTCCTCACCTCACCTCGCCTAACCCGACCCCACTCCACGCCACCCCACCCCACCCTACGCCACCCCACCCCACCCCACCTCACCTCACCTCACCTCACCTCACCTCACCTCACCTCACCTCACCTCACCACCTCACCTCACCTCACCTCACCTCACCTCACCTCACCTCACCTCACTTCACCTCACCTCACCTCACCTCACCTCACCTCACCTCACCTCACCTCACCTCACCTCACCTCACCTCACCTCACCTCACCTCACCTCACCTCACCTCACCTCACCTCACCTCACCTCACCTCACCTCACCTCACCTCACCTCACCTCACCTCACCTCACCTCACCTCACCTTAGCCTGGTACCCTGGCCCAATTAAAGAATATGGGCCCAGGTAACCACTAAAGACTTCTGCTTTCCTATTGGTTAGAATTTCGGGCGTTTTTAGTGGCTATGAGTAAAACTGCAACCGTCATAAGTGGATTTAGCTCTGATGACGCGAGCATGAGATTAGTGGTTACCTTGGCCCTTATTTCTTTTGAAATTGGGCCAGGGTACCAGGCTAAGCTCAGCTCAGCTCACTTCAGCTCAGCTCAGCTCAGCTCAGCTCACGTCAGCTCACGTCAGCTCACGTCAGCTCAGCTCAGTTCATCTCAGCTCAGCTCAGCTCATCTCATCTCATCTCATCTCAGCTATGCTCAGCTCAGCTGTACTGCACTGTAATGTGTTGTACTCTACTCTGCTCTGCTCTGCTCTGCTCTGCTCTGCTCTGCTCTGCTCTGCTCTGCTCTGCTCTGCTCTGCTCTGCTCTGCTCTGCTCTGCTCTGCTCTGCTCTGCTCTGCTCTGCTCTGCTCTGCTCTGCTCTGCTCTGCTCTGCTCTGCTCTGCTCTGCTCTGTGCTGCTCTGCTCCGCTCTGCTCCGCTCTGCTCCGCTCTGCTCCGCTCTGCTCCGCTCTGCTCCGCTCTGCTCCGCTCTGCTCCGCTCTGCTCCGCTCTGCTCCGCTCTGCTCCGCTCTGCTCCGCTCTGCTCCGCTCTGCTCCGCTCCGCTCTGCTCTGTGCTGCTCCGCTCTGCTCCGCTCTGCTCCGCTCCGCTCCGCTCCGCTCCGCTCCGCTCCGCTCTGCTCTGTGCTGCTCCGCTCTGCTCCGCTCTGCTCCGCTCTGCTCCGCTCGGCTACGCTCGGCTCCGCTCTGCTCTGTGCTGCTCCGCTCTGCTCCGCTCTGCTCCGCTCTGCTCCGCTCTGCTCCGCTCTGCTCCGCTCTGCTCCGCTCTGCTCCGCTCTGCTCCGCTCTGCTCCGCTCTGCTCCGCTCTGCTCCGCTCTGCTCCGCTCTGCTCCGCTCTGCTCCGCTCTGCTCCGCTCTGCTCCGCTCTGCTCCGCTCTGCTCCGCTCTGCTCCGCTCTGCTCCGCTCTGCTCCGCTCTGCTCCGCTCTGCTCCGCTCTGCTCCGCTCTGCTCCGCTCTGCTCCGCTCTGCTCCGCTCTGCTCCGCTCTGCTCCGCTCTGCTCCGCTCTGCTCCGCTCTGCTCCGCTCTGCTCCGCTCTGCTCCGCTCTGCTCCGCTCTGCTCCGCTCTGCTCCGCTCTGCTCCGCTCTGCTCCGCTCTGCTCCGCTCTGCTCCGCTCTGCTCCGCTCTGCTCCGCTCTGCTCCGCTCTGCTCCGCTCTGCTCCGCTCTGCTCCGCTCTGCTCCGCTCTGCTCCGCTCTGCTCCGCTCTGCTCCGCTCTGCTCCGCTCTGCTCCGCTCTGCTCCGCTCTGCTCCGCTCTGCTCCGCTCTGCTCCGCTCTGCTCCGCTCTGCTCCGCTCTGCTCCGCTCTGCTCCGCTCTGCTCCGCTCTGCTCCGCTCTGCTCCGCTCTGCTCCGCTCTGCTCCGCTCTGCTCCGCTCTGCTCCGCTCTGCTCCGCTCTGCTCCGCTCTGCTCCGCTCTGCTCCGCTCTACTCCGCTCGGCTCTGCTCTGCTCTGCTCTGTGCTGCTCTGCTCTGCGCTGCGCTGCGCTGCGTTGCGTTGCGTTGCGTTGCGTTGCGTTGCGTTGCGTTGCATTGTATTGTATTGTATTGTACTGTGTTATATTGTATTATAAATGATGTGCACTCGACTTAAGCATCTAGTCCTAAGTCAATAAGGACACAGCCGTCACCCACCTGGACAGAGCTCGCAAGACAAAGGACAGTTGTTGTAGCTGTTAACGCTGTTTGAACAATATGGAAGGCCACAAGGATGCCCCGCTCCGTCGTCGACACAAACTAAAACATAAAGCAAGGGATTCATTGGAGCCCTGCCTGAGCAAACTGACATTGTGGCTTGCCAAACACCTGCAGATGTGGCCTAGTTGCACCTGCTCCATAAAGCAAGAGAATGCTTACTTATCTCTTTAAAATGCATATGAAGCGAAGATTATTATTGCCTAAAATGAAAGAACTCTTAAAACTACAACGTAACATCTTTTGCAGATCTTCGTTTCCGTGCCTCGTTGTTGAGATATTTCAGTTTCTTTGATATGTACATATAAATTAAACACTTTGACATCACACGTGTATAATAACTTATCGGAGAAACTTCGGTATCTTTGCTATTATCAAACGAAATCACTTCGAAGACGATCGTGTGCATCTATTTCGCATGAGGGAGCGAAATAACGGCCGGTCAACGGACAATGTCCGGCCAAAACGAGCAGTTGTCCGGCCAAACTTTCGCGTGACGGCCACTTTTTAAAGTATAAATAATCGAAATCGGCAACAAAACTTGTTTATGTAACCAGATCAGGTGTATATTTATTATCATTATAGTTATGCAAAGTAAATAAAGTGATGACATATGCTATCGATCACTAATAAGACTTATTGATACAATGCCAGTAAGAAACTAAGGCCACAAAGAAATTATCATTACGATTTAGTTATAGTACGTTCACTTCTGTTCATGTACACAAAGTTGACCTGTTTGAATATATTGACGGTTAGCGTCACTTATGATACGGTTAGCGTAGCGGGAAGCTGCTTTAGTTACTTCATTTCAGTCTTTGGGTACACTTTATGAGACCTAACAATAATGACATTCTATTGTGTTGACACGTAACGATACCAAGAATTTCGTTTTCATCTCGCACCACTTACTAGTCTGTCGTCTTCGTATTTTCCAGTTACGACTTACGGTGACCGTTTCGACATTTTTCGTCTTGTATACGGTGTAAATCTTAAAGCGGCGGCCATAGGCATAATCAGAAAGCCACTCCAAGGCACTTTACATGAAAGAGTATTACCGATTACAGTATTAGTAATGCTTTAGTTTAGCTGAATAGTTTGACCGTCCACAAATGCGGGATGTCCGAGCCAAAATTGGTTTCGCTGGTCACCTGACCGGTGACCTTCCTGCCGTTATTTCGCGCCCTACGCATACAGCATTAGACATACAGATTTTTAATTGATTTCGTTTGATAATAGCAAAGATACCCAACCTTCTCTGATAACTCATTATACACGTGTGACGTCAAAGTGTTTAATTTGCATATCAAAGAAATTGAAATATCTCAACAACGAGGCACGGAAACGAAGATCTGCAAAAGATGTCACTTTGTCGTTTTGAGAGTTCTTTCATTTAAGACAATCATAATTTTCTCTTCATAGGCACTTTAAGGTATGTTTACACTGCAAGCCTTGGAACTTTGGCAGTGTAAACACGTCCTGGGCTGGCCTAGCCAGAATATTATACACTTAATGTCTGCTCCCGAGGGAAACAGTAAGTTTTGTTTTCCCGAGAGTCTTGGAAGTCGAGGGAAAATCAAGACTCTCGGGAAAACAAAACAAACTGTTTCCCGAGGGATCAAACATTAAGTGTTTTGTTATATAGCTTGAGTTTCGCTGAATAATTTCGACGTTTATCAAGGGAAAGTACAAGAAAGACAAACGCTAAGACTTATCAAAACATTTCGCCTGGCTCCGTAATTTCACTTCAACCAAACAAATATGAGTCTCCGAACAAAGGAACAGCAATACCT
Organism: Corallium rubrum; assembly: GCA_964035015.1. Lineage (NCBI taxonomy): Eukaryota > Metazoa > Cnidaria > Anthozoa > Scleralcyonacea > Coralliidae > Corallium > Corallium rubrum. Next base: position 7,923,688 of record OZ036015.1, read on the forward strand.
TTCACCAGTTAATCTTCACACATGCTTTGAACGCCTATAAATATTCTTTTTTTCGTACCAAACAAGCTTTTGTTTATAGGATGCCGTGAGGAGTTCAAAGTTCTAGCGGGCAACAATTGAAAACTTATTGACCGAGCAGGCAATAACTTCTCAATTATTGCCCGCTCGGTAGACATTGAAATTTAGCTAAGGTCATGTGACCACAAACCAACCAATGACAGTCATCGTTGCATCCAGTGAAACTCTAGCTATATAACAAATTTAATAATTCAATGGAATGATCGATACAAGAGGTCGTAATCAGTTATAGTTAACGTCCGAAACTTTCGTCATGCATTCTAGTTCACGAACGGATATAATGCTCATTTTTTCATTGAAACTATGGCAGGCAGGATTTTGAAAGGGGGGAGCCGAAATCAAATTAAATTTTTAGCGGGGTCCGGGGGTATGCTCCCCCGGGAAATTTTGAATCGATAGCCGCTGAAATGCCATTTCCTGGCTTTTGGAGAAGATTTTACAGACTCTAAAGGTTAAAAAACGTCATATAAAATACTCAAAACACGCAAACGTCACATAGATACTCAAAATGCATAATCAGTAGATTGAATACACTGTTTACAG